>SRPP01000290.1:0-32580 GCA_018360055.1 Claviceps monticola
AAAAAAAAAAAAAAAAAAAAAAAAAAAAAAAGGAACATGTGACCATGAAGTCGTGTTTGCCATCAGACTGGATATGTACATGCAAATTCAGACAGGACGCGCAAGTGACGTAGGACGTGGTGGCTTGATAAACAAGCGGCATGGGACAAGAGCAGTAGTAACAACTCGCAGCTACATCAGCGATGCGAGGTGCTCCAAATTGGCAAGAGGAGAAACATCGAGAGAAGTAACACCAATAGCATCGCCAAAACACCTACACTTACTAAAAGCCGTCGAATACTCTAGTTACTATACATGAAACCGAGCAGCCATCCAACGCACCTACACCTGCACCCACACATGAATCCCACCCAAAAAGAGGAAATAGTAAAGTTGTAAAGTAAAGTTCACTATCGAGCATTTCAACATTCAAACAAAACATGACAAGATAGTGAGTTCACACGCGCGCACAAATCTCTTTCGCCAATGACGCCATACAGTACCATACCTCCCCTCCCAACTTACCCGCCATGTACACAGCAGATCAAAACATGAACAACCGTTAAGATTATGGCGCAGAAATTGAAATGGATGGAAAGAAAAAAAGACTTGTATAAGAAAATAGCGAATATCGATACGTCTACCCAGCATTACCGCGCCGCGCAAAGGGTAGTGAAGGACAAGACACTTTCACCTTGTCCCGTGCGCGCAAACAAAATATCAACGGAGACACTTCCGGCTTTGTCATGAACCCAGACGCACCTGAAGCCACCTCCACCTTCCCCAAAACACAACATAAGATGACAGAAGGAACCAAGACAGCAAGTCCCGTCAGTTAGAATCATTTAGCGGCGTTGGCGTTGGCCTTGGGAGTAGGCTTGATGATTCTCCGCGGAGTACTCGCCCGTGGCGAACTCTTGGCCGAAGCAGCCATGATGCGTCTGCTAGCCGCACCTGTTGCCTTGGCCGATGCACCGGTACCGGTACCGGGAACGGGAACGGGCTTGCTTTTTCCGTTGCCCTTGGCCACAATGGTCTTGCCGGAGGGAATGAACTTCTGAGCAGGTCGGCTACTTGAGGCCTTCCCGTTCTTCTTCGCCAACTTGCCATTGACGGTCGCATTGGTGAGGGTGGTGATAGTCGTTGTAGTCAGGGTGGTGGTGCTCTTCACGGCCCCTGTGCTGGCGCGACGGTGTGCGACGGACGATTTTGCAGCTCCGGTCTTGGTCCTGGCCTTGGTCTTGGCTTTGAGACGCATAGAAGAGACGCTGTTCTTGATGGCCAGGGCAGCGCCCTTGGCGGCCTTGAGGCTCGCGCGCGATAGTGACGACTTGAGGCCCGAAGCAGGTTCACTCTTGCGTTGCTTTTTCTGCTTCTTAGTTGCAGGACTGCTGTTGTTCTGGTCGTCTTCATCGTAGTCGTAGTCGAACGACTGTTGATCCGGCCGCATGAGCTCCTTGAGCTTTCTCTTGCCCGCCTTGACCGTGGCCTTGATGGTCTTGTTTAGGTCGACCTTGGCGGGCTTCACGTCGCGGGGCTTGGGCCCAAGCACACCACGGCAGTTGGCTTCGCCGCAAAGACATGTCTGGACATTTTTGGAGAAGGGATCAAAGTTGTAGTCATATGTCAGCTCGTCTCCCGTCATGATGGGCCGATCGCCGGCAAAAAGTGCCATTCTAGGCTGGCCGGACACGATCCATTTAATCATCCGGCAGTTGGGCTTGCAGCTGTGGTTGACGAAACGAGCAATACTTCCGGTAGTGGCGTCGATGATCATGTGTTGATCGAAGCTCATGAGGTAGTAGCACTAGATGAATTTGGTTAACACCCATGGGTCTTTTTGCCTCTCTTTGTAGTCCTCTGTTCCCCCGGGCCTGCTTGACTTACCTCATTGTTCTTATACTCTTGTTTCATTCGGCGCTCACATTCCACCTCGGTGATGATTTCGCCCGTATACTCCATGATAATCTGGTTGGGCTGGAAACATCGGTTGCTGCGGACGCCATATCCACGATCAGACGTCTTGATCACCTCAACTCCGATGCGATACTTTCCTCCCTTTGCTCGGCGACTGGCCAGATCGGCAAAGGAGCGGTTGGTACACAGCGCCTCCCCCACATTGCAGTTGCCCTTATCACACTCGTAGAGCATGATTCTGTTTTGGCAATTGTCGCCACAGCCGTCTTCGGGCTTGCACACGCACTTGGATAGATCGTGTAGGTGAGGCACTTTGCGCCAGTAATCTCTTGAGTCGCCAATAAATCGGTCTGTGTCAACGTTGTCAGCGCATACATGATTATGATATCTTGCCAGCTCATGTATGTGATAGTTGCCAACTCATCAATGTGGCATGCTGCAAGCTCGTAAATTGACATGTTGCCATTTCATAAATGTGACGTGTTACCAGCTCAGCAAATATGACACCTTGCCAGCTCCAACGTGTGAATCTTGCGAGCTCATGCATACGTCATTTCTCCAGCGCACACACATTATGATAACTTGGCAACAATGACAGCCGCGAAAGCAAAGAAGGAAAGGCAAAACGCCTTCAAAAGGCATGCTCTTGCTTTTGATGGCACAATGATGAGCGACTATAAAATGTGATTGGGGGGGACTTACTCTTGGTCATCTTCTTCCACTCATCCGGCTTGGGCTGGCCCGGTGGCATGGGGTTGCAGACGTTGTAAGGAAGCTTAAAGTCTCGCCCGGCAAAGAGCGTGCGCAGTCCCGTGTAAATCGGCATAGGCATCACCTTGTTCACGAGACCCGTCTTGCTCAGTTCCTTAAGCTCGGGCTGAGTGGCGAGCTGCTTCCTTTCCGCGGGCGTGAGACCCTTGAACACATCGATTGGCATGTCCTGACCTGCGTAAAGCCCCCTGTCCAGATACTTCTTGGTCGCTTTCCGTTGTTTAGTGTTGACCACAGGCTCAGGCTCCTCCGCACCGGGCTCTGCCTCCTCAGCCTCGTCTACCCCCACCTCCTTCGCCCTCTTCTCTTTCTGCCCCTTCTTCTCATTGGCGTCCGTTTTTTCCTTCGGTCCCCCCTTCACCCTCTTCTCTTTCTGCCCCTTCTTCTCATTGGCGTCCGTTTTTTCCTTCGGTCCCCCCTTCACCCTCTTGTTCTCTTCCTCAGGCTCTTTGGTCATAGACTTGTTGGTCGGGGTCGCACGGGGAGCATTAGGATCGACGTATTTGCCATTGGACCAGACAGTATGCACGACAGGCCGGTCATCAACACCAGAAAACTCGTTGGTATCTTGCAAACGTCGCAGTTCGCGCGAGAGATGTGTGACCACCTGGTTGACCGTCCTGCGACTGTTTTTGGTTATGTTGGTCACTGGGGCGGTGATTGACGGCATGCCGGATAGCCTCGAAGACATGCGTTGTGAACGCGGTGACATGTAGATTTGTTGCCGCCGTATGCGCGGGGAATCGATGCTGGCGGACGACCGAAGAAGATGCGCGGACCCCATTCTAACGTCGGCTGTGAGGGTCTTGTCGCGGGGCTTGGATGTGGTAGGTACGGCGGCAACCTCAATGCTGCCAATCAATGTGTCTCCCGAGATGGTTCGTCGACGTTTTTCGGCAACGCAGTCGCCCTTGGCGCGTCTTTTTCCGTGATCAGCCGTGCCACTCAGTTTGGAGAGGTTATAGACAGGTTCCGAGGCACGCGCTCGTCGGGGGCGGCGGTAGGGTGGCGATTGTGAGGGAGCAGACTCTTGGAATTCGGCGGATGCTACGTAAATAGCATCTTCAGGGGCGGCCACGGTGATGACGTCGAGTTTTGAGGCATCTGAATGCTGGCTGTCGGTGTCGGCAACGGTGGTTGTGGGTGTTGAGCCGGAGGACGCGGCACTGGACGAGGTGTCGGTCGTGGGATCCAAGAACAAACTGTCGACGAAGAGAGTCATGGTGATGAGGCGCGGGAGTGTTTATACTTGAGGATTTTCCGCTTGTGCGTAAGCAGGGCGACAATGAGCTCTGCCAGCAGCAGAGGCGGCCGACGTGAGGAGATTCGCGGGTGCAGGATTGGGTGTGAATTCAGGTAAAGACAGGGGAAGTCCGAACGGAAGAGCCAGAACAGGCAGGCGAAAACAGCCCAGGAAGCCAGTCCAGAAAAGAGAGACTTTGACAAGGCGAAGCCAACAGACAGAGGACGGCGATGACGACGGCGATGGCGGAGAGCGGAGGGCGGATGCGCAGATGCTGGTTGAATGTGCGTGATGCGTGGTGTGTGGATGCCGTGGTGGATGCGTGTTCTGTGGACTCGGCGCGAATGGAGACGCGCTTGGCAGTGAGACGTGTGTACCTCACGTATTAATCAATACAAGACGCAGGCCACGCTGCTTTGATACCAGCCAACAGCCCTGCGCATGCACTCGACTGGTGCTTTTTCTTCCTCGTCTCAGACTCAGACTTTTGACTCGGGACGCGTAATTAAGCCGGTCAGATATCGCCAGCTTTCCAAGGTTCCAGTCCAGTCTCTGAGTCCAACCAAGCGCACGTGTGGCAAATACGACGACGCGTGGTTCAGAGAGACAACAACAGTGTCCTCTTCCTGTTCTCTTGTGCTACAGACAGTGACGGTAGCAATGCGTCAATCACGCACGAGGATAGCAAACACTTTACCTGCGACAGGCGCCACAGTCGAAGCCGGGCGAGGGAGTCCCGAAAATACGCCCCGTGGCCTGGTAGCAGAGTGGTTTGTTCTGTCGTGCGTTGGCAGCGTGAGGCAGCCGTGAGATTGTGCAAGCAGCAGACCGCGTGTCTGGAAAGAACGGTGTAGATGGGCGCTGGCAGGTGAATGCCGATCAAAGAAGCCGGCTAGTGAGTAGAGTAGGTGTCTTGGCAGCGAGACCGGAACAGAGAGGCGCTGGGGGGTGTCGATGCAAGGAACAAGTTTGATATGAGAGAAAAAAATGGCCAGTCCGTTGCTCAGTGGTTTTAAAAAGGTTGGAGATGTGACAAGTGAGAGGGGAAAACGACGGGAGGATGTGAGAGAGAAAGGGGGGCCCGAGAAGGGAATCGGGAGTTGCAGTAATATATGTATGTACATATGTAGTGGTAAAAGAACAGCGTAGAGGCGTAGAGGCGTAGAGGCGTAGAGGGGCGGGAAGGAGCGTGGAAAACAAAGAGGAACCAGAGAAAACCCTACCGAAAACACACAAAGGCAACGCAGTACCATCACAGCCAGACTAAATTTTTCATTTTCCGTAAAAGACTGGCTTTTTCTGCTCTGCACGTACTGCGCGCATCTCGCACCATCAGCCCGAGTATCCATGATCCATCGGATCACGCGGGGCTTGATTGAATCCTCCGCGACGGGTCTCTTACGCTGGCTGACTGAGCTGATATCGAGGCCGCGTGACGCCCTTCGCGTGCAGCGGCCAGCCTCGAGGCTGACATAGACGGGGAAATGTGCCACGCCGAGCACCGGAACATACCGGGGGGCTTTCCTGACATACAAGTGCTCATTTGTTCGCTTGTCCATGGCTCTGTGACTCCATGACTCCATGACTCTGTGACTCCATGACTCCATGACTCCATGATCATGTCCAGTACAATCCGACCTTCATCCAGTAATTCGGGTAACCAGTTACCTAGAGAAATCTCGTTGCTCAGCCAGTCAGCCTTGCAGTCACTCTGAAGTTCGGGCCTCCAGTGATCACTGATGAGGGACTCGGTAGTCTGGACTCTGGCTGTCTAGATAGTCATTCAGATACTTGATTGTGTTGGGTATCGACTCATCGAGTTATTCAATCCAGTCATTCAGACATAACATTCATTCAGATATAATATATCCCGTCACTTATTCGCCAATGATTGAGGTCTTCGGCTGCTCAGCCGTCACGACATCCAACAACTTGAACCTAGTCCTAATCTACAACTTATCCACGCTATCTGTAATAAACTTTGGCTATAGTCCGACATGACAAGTTGGCCCAAATGGACTAATCCACGAGCATTTCTCTCATCATCTTTTTCCCTGGGATGTGTGAGAAAGATGTTCCGCCTCCTTGCTTCACACTCCGACCATGGGTCCTTCAACCTTGGCAGCCACACGTGTGCGTAAATATGTGCGCTCTGATCAGTGATATTGCAATGCAAGCAGTCTTTAAACAAAGTTGAAAGAGTCTAGTAGACTGAGCGAGAGAAAAAAGACAAAGCCAAGACTCAATACGCATGAGGAGCGAGGGCAACGCCAAAACAGCTACAAGTTTCGATTCGATGTAACTAAGTCTCCAATGGCATTGCGGTCAATGACATAGACATGTCGATGTTCACATTTTTTGAATTCTTTCAGTCTCTTCACTTTGTTCTAACTTGTTCTTTTCTCCACGAGGAGCCTATGAGTATGAGACTTGTGCGTCCGAGCAAGAGCCGACGAGGTGCTGCCGAGTTGTAGGCATCAAAAATTCAAAATGACAGGCTATTGACAGCAAACATCGGCAATGCCTGAAGCAGACATAAAAGGGCAAGACAGACATCCGGATTCCGCACATCACTTTCGCACATTTATGATTTCATGCACAAGCAGAAACGTAGTCGTATACACCATAAAGGTACACAAATACACATGCAATACCCCTCACACAGGTGACAGTCTTACCATCCCACTCCCAGAATCCAACCATTCAGAAAAACACACACCGTACAACGGCCATGATTCATCACATAATCACCACCGAGGCAGGCTCAGGCTGCAGCATCTCAACTCGGCCAGCCGCCAGCCAGCAACAGCCCTATTCTCGAATCTCTTCTTACAGCTATGTACCTAGTATGCAACTCAACTGCACACTGCACAGGGTCATTCGTCATTCATCATTCGTTTTAGGCGTCTTTCTAAAAGGACATCGTTAACGCTTCCCACCAGATTCCTGAACGGTTGCACAGGTTTCCTCTCGACCCTCTTCAGACTTCAATCTTGCGCCGCGCCCACCAAATCTCGCCGAGCTCATACTGACAAAGTGCTACGAAGTTCTTAGCTTGGTAACTCGTGGTTTCGCATGATGCATCCCTCGTGTGTGATTTTGCCCTGCTGTTGGCGGTGGGATACATTAGTCCGGGCACAGTACTGATCAGTCTGAATGGAATAGCAAGCGACCGTATTCGGGTTCCTTGTCTTTTCCGTTGCGCGCGTCGGACAACGGCATCTGCCATCTGTGAGGAATCGGATATCTCTACCGACCCGACCAAAAGGTCAGAACACTAAGCTGATGAGAACCAGCTTAGTGCGGGATACATAGGTACACTGCAACGGACAGAGCGGTTACGGGTGACCGTCACACCATCTATCCTTAGCTTGTCTCGCCTGGTCAGTGGTCGCCGATGAAGCTCTGCAAGAAGGTGATCGCTGACTCGCTCTTCTGTCTTGATCTGTCTCTTTCCCCTTCATGACACACTCAGATAAATGCAACTGCTTCTCAACCAACATGATTCGCCACTGCAAGGTGCTTGCCTCTCAGTCCCGTCTCACGAGGCCATTCTTACAATACATGTTCCGACGTGCGTCGTGCACGAATAGTGTCCCATAGCTTGATGAAGAGACAGACAGTCTTGATCATGATGACTAGAAGAGATATGAAGATTGAGTTATAGGGGTTCGTGGATCCGGGCATGAAGAAACTCTCGCGGAGAGCCATATTTGACCTCACTGCCGCCAGCAATCGCGCTCTTCTTTGGTGAGAGGGCATCTCTGATTTCGGCCCTCAAGAAGCAATGGGACCTCTGATAACGACATTCATTGTTCTACTCCGTACGCGCGCGCGGGTCCAATTTCATGGTCAGTGGTCACAGACTCACAACCCCTGCCCCGTCACCACCGACCGGTACACTGGATTCGCTTGGCATTTCGTTTACCCTGCGACGAGAAGCATACACGTGGACTTGGGCCACCAGGAAAGGAGCGTGACAAGAGCAAAAAACAAGAGAGAGACCCTACGGGCATTTTGTGAATACATATATCTGATACTGAGAGAAAAGGTGTCGGAGTACCTATCGCTTATGAGCGCCTCCAACGAGCGCAAACATATGCCCCGTGACCCCGTCGTCCGCGTGAACCTCTTCGACAGATATATACATCGCGTCGCATGATGGAAGGTTCAATACCAAAGAAAAAACAACGAGGGTGCACATTCAACGCAGGGTATAGACGGGAATGATGAGAGGCTCAACGCCAAAAAAAAAAAAGGAGAAACGGGGGGTTATACGGTATACCAGGTGATAACAATACATAATACAGTGCGAGGGTCTGGCTCCAAGAGCTAATCGCGGGTATCCCCAGATATAGCTGACAAGAAAAGAATACGGCATCGTGCAAGTCCCTGGATTCCATAAAATTTACACCTACATTGCTCAGTTGCTGAGACTGGGCAAAGCTCAGACCATCACACACAGAGTAGGTATATAAGAGAGAGTGCACCTAATATGTCACCGTCACGCCTGCCTATTCTTTAATGCACATTATAGACAGGTGATATGTGCATCGTCACTCATTTGCGAAAATAAAAAACAGAACATCTGGGCAGTTTTAAGTTTTATTTTATTCTTTATACAATACATAATCACACAAACCATCTTTTTATCCATTCCATTATGTGTATTTTCCTTTTTGCGACACCTCAACTAGCGAGGCAAAAAAAAGAGAGTAAAGGGGTATTCATCAATTTAAAAAAAACCACCACAATGACCGTTCCCAATGCCCATTCACATGACAATGCAAAGGGGGGGTCGGGGTCATTCCACAGAAAAAGAAATGAAATTGAAAAAGAAATGAACCAAAGCGTCCCCGGCGACAAAGTCAAAGAGCCCCAAAGATGATTGTGCCAATTATGCCTCACGCAGCGGGCTCCTTAGGAAGAGGTGCAGCTGGCTTGGCTTCGCCGTCGGC
This sequence comes from Claviceps monticola, assembly GCA_018360055.1. Taxonomy (NCBI): domain Eukaryota; kingdom Fungi; phylum Ascomycota; class Sordariomycetes; order Hypocreales; family Clavicipitaceae; genus Claviceps; species Claviceps monticola. The sequence goes on from SRPP01000290.1 coordinate 8,869, forward strand.
ACCTACTCCCGGCGCAACCGCGGCGACCACAATCTCAGCAGCCGGCTTCGTCTCTACAGCCGCCGTCTCAACAGGCTGAGCCTCAGGCTGCGCAGCATCGAGGGTGGTGGGCGCAGCAGTAGCCGCAACAGCAGCCGTCTGGCCCTCCATCTCTTGAGGGGTAGCCTCTGCCTCATCAACAAGATGAACCGTCTCAGCCTCCTTCACGCTGGGGCCCTGACCGCCATACTCCTTGGGCAGCGAAGCCACCAGGCTCTTCAGCTCGATGGAGAGGCTGGTCCCCGAGGTCATGGGGTGGAACTTGCGCAGCGTGGCGGGCGCGAGGAACAGCTTCATGAAGCCGAACATCCAGCCCATGATGGCGGGCACGTTGACAAAGTACTTGTGCGAGAGCAGCTCGGGATAGGCCATAGAGAAGGTCTGAATGGTTTGCTTGCTGGCGGTTTTGACGGCGGGGTCCATGCGGAAGAAGCTGACGGAGAGGTAGTCGTGGACCTGCAGCATTCGGTAAATGTCTTCGTCTTCTTCAGCGAGGGGCTTTGTGATGTCGTTCAGGTTGAGCTTCTGGACACCGAGCTCCATGAGAGCGGTTCGCCAGCGGAGGAACCTGTTTATATGTATATTTAGTGGCACATAAACAAAATTTGGGAATGTATCTCCCTTTTCAGGTTTCAAGGACGAATGAGATGGACTCCATGTTTGAGGAGGAAAAGGAACCTACTCTTGGACGTTTCCAAACGTGGCCTTGTTGTTCTTAACCGCGCCATAGATGTTCCACGTGATGACGGTTTTCTTTCCCGCCTCGTCCTTGTGCGTAGTCACATAGCCCAAATCGCCGAACTTGGCTCTGGGAAAGGCTTCTGTGACCAGCTTCGCGGGCTGCATTTCTTTGCGCCACTCTAGAGCAGATAGGAGCTGCTTCTCCGCGGCATCAACCTCGTTGTTGTTGGCGCGCAGAAACTTGAGCAGGACGACCTGAGTGGGCGCATGGGCAGAGCAAGGCGAGAGCTCAACACCCCACATCTCGCTGTGCTTTGCCTTGTTGGTGATATCGGGGAGCCGCGCCGTGAGCTTGGTGAGAGGCGTTTCGACTGCGGGAGCTGCAGGAGTTGAAGGGGTTTCGGGGACTGCATCAGCTGCAGGAGCTGCGGGAGCTTGCTCGGCCGCAGGCGCGGGCGCGATCATCTCTTCGGAAGGCATGGCTATGGGTTGGTCTCGTAGTGGACGAAAGGTTCGGAGAACTCGGCGCGAGCAACGACGCGATAATCAGGTCCTGGTGCGGTGTTGTGTCGTTGGTGGAGATTTAAGCTTTCGAGATAATCTAGCAGATTGTACCGCTGCCTACACGCTTGTGGTATAAAAGAAGCAGAAGAACTTGCGACAACAGCTCGTGAGCAGAGATTTGGTCCAAGACGTGCAGAGAGGGGGAAAAAAGAAGGAAAAAAGAGAAAGAAAAAGAAAAGAAAAGAAAAGAAAGGAACAGGGCTGCAGCTCGCCAAGCGGGAAAGAAATTCGGCAGGTCAGAATTGAAACATCGACTGAGCGGTACGTGAGTTGACACAGGTCCCAAGCCTCCAACGAGACAAAACAAAATCAAGGTCGAGGCGGGGCCAGGTTCAACAAGCTGCATAATAAGGCCCGGACCAGGACAAGGGCAAGGGAGACAATTGCCGTCAGGTACGAGGTACCACATCATGTGGGATCACCCTTGTCTGCCCTTCCGTGAGCCAAACGGACACCTCCCAGCCAATGCCGGCTTCTGCTCTGCATAAGGTTTAAGTGCCGCCGCATGTATCACCATGTACCGATACTACTCTGTGTGTACATGATTTGTGTGGTCAACCCCCAACCACCACATCGCAATGCTGCATCGACCAAGGGCGCGTTGAGTTGCATTGTACGGAGTTAGCGGCTGCCAAATCAACCGGCTCAAATAGCCAGGTCCAATGATAGCTACAATAATAGCACCCCCTGGCCCCAAGGCGACAAATCCCAGTCCTGTGTCGCTGCAAGTCTCAGTACAATGAGGGTGAGCCAGTCGGCTGCGTCGTTGCATGCCTACCACACATCAAGCTCGCACGACACACATAAAACATAGCCTCGTCTTGTTATTCTCTTACTTCTCTGTTCTCTACAATTTCCTATTAGAAGGCAAGTGAGATCTGAAAAAGCGCCATTCATTCAATACCTGATAGTTATAGTTATCCCAGTGTCCCGTGCAAGAAGTCGCATCTCTGTCCTTTCAGCTTTCCTGTTCCCAGATTTATAATGTTTTCAAGTCTCAGCCTACTGTGTCAATGGTAGCATAGTAAACTCCTTCGTAACTCTGTCCCAATGGCCAGTCCCGGCACGTCTGGCTCCTATGGGCGTCACCTATTCGTGGCCCTTATCCTGTTGAATTGTAAGCCCAAGAAATTTCATATCCGTATAAAAAGAAAAAGCATGCTCTTGGAACAGCGGGATGGGCAAATACTCCATCAAACCAAATGACAATAGAATGACGGCGAAACAGTCGGTGTAAATAGGTACCAATGCTTGTTTCCCGAGCCACCCTGACGTACCCCATAAACTTTCTTTTTGTTTTGTGTGTGTGTGCTCTTTTTTCCAGGACTCTCCAAACTGAGTGAGTCATCGTATCACGCCAACGAATCAATCACTAAAGCCACTCCCAAACAACCAGCGAAACGCATCTCAAGAAAACAGACATAAAGAGGCAAAAAGTAAGGCAAAAATAGACAAGCGGAAAGCAAAGCAAAAGGCAAACCAAATGGCGCCCCAAACGACGATCAAACCGAAGCATGAATGGTCACTGAATGGCAATCAGAACAGCAACCAAGCACGAAAAAAAGGTAGTCAAAGGCAAATAATGACCAAGCAAAACCCAAAATATCAACCACAAGGCAACGCACGCGCAAGAATCCGCTCCACCGCCGAAAACTCCGCATGAGCTGCCTGCGACAGCGTCATGTGGTCAAACGCAGGCCCAAACGAATACCCAAGCTCTGCCCAGAAATACCCCCAGTACATATCCGTCTCGAGACTCCGTTCTTGTAGAATCGTGCGCTCCGAGTGCTGCCGAGTGAGCATGTCGCGCTGGGTTTGCTCGCGAATCACGGCAATATACCACTGTTCAAAAACTAAAGTTAGTGCTCAACATGTCCAACAATTCTGAACGTGCTTATAGATGGGACATCTTCTTCCAGATTTGCACATGCCAATAAACCACGCTCATACCTCAAGGACATCGCACGGCACACCCGGCTTGGGACTCATGCTATACTGATGACGCCAGCTACACGCAAAACGCGGCTGATTGTACGCACCCTCCTCCACATCACACAGGCCCGCTAGATACGCGATACCGTCTTTCATGAGGGGTGTGAAGCCAGGGCACTTCATGCCCGCGGTGGCCAGTCGACGCAGCAGCTGAGCATTCAAATTAACCGGGTCGTCCTGCTTCTCGATGCTTCGCTCGAGTAGTCGGAGTAATTCGCAGGTTGCTGTAAAGGCCGCGTGGCGCTGGCTGATGGTGATGCGGTCTGTGGCATACCAGGGGAACTTTTTGAGTGTGCTAATCAGGCACTCGTATGGCCGCTGAGGACAATCCTTGGAGAAGGGCGACTGTAGACAACAGACGGCATTCGCGGTTGGTTAGCCCAGCTAAGTAGTAGGGCGAGGGCAAGCAAAGACTCACACGGTGAGGAACCTCGACGTGCTTCACCAACATCACCATTTCATCCTCCGACACAAAGCCCTTGAAGTTCTCCCACGGCTCGTTGTGGTTGAACGGCTTGAAGTTGGGCGTCACGCCGTTCCACACAATGCCTCTGGCCAGAGGGAATAGATCTCTCATTAGGCTTTCTTGGCTCGAGAGCTCTACATCTACGGGACGATCGCCAAGCCGGCTGACTCGTCCGTTTAAGGAATTCTGATGATGTTTCTCAACGGCCTTGTTCGCATCGTCGAGAGTTGTGAATTCGACGTAGGCATCCATGGTCTTACTCGTGACTCGTTCCATGATGATGTGCACAGGCTCATCCGAGTCGTTTAGAATCTTGGAGTTGCGGCCTAGAAACGCAATCACTTCTGATCGCTTTGTAGCAAAAGGAATCTTTTATTTGTTGCGCCTTTTTGCATCAGTATCGCCACACTCATCAGTCACGAATTGAGAATAGAGCTCACGTTTCGAAGCTTTACTACCCCGTGGTTCACCGCCACGGATTGCCGTGCCCCTTCCAGGAACGGAAAGTGCTGAAGGGCACTCTGTATGGTGGGTAAGCCATTCTCCGTTGCTGTCAGCTGAAGCAGCTGACTCGAAGGAAGATTCTGCAGCTGAGTCTGAGAAATTGAGCTATGGTGTTCGAACAGGTGGACGACCGACTTTTGTGAAGCTTGCTCAACGGACTGATATAGATCGGGACCCTGGACAGCGACCGCCCCGCTGAGGTCGAACCTCGGGGGAGGCTTCTTCGAAATTGAAAGAGAACGGCCGCATGTCCGTGGAGCATAGTTTCGCGGCTCTGTAAATGTTCCGAGTCTCCCGTGTTCCGAGCTCATTAGCCCGCCACCACCAAAACTGTAAGAATCAGCCCTCCCACGCGGAACAGGGCTGAGAACAGAGGCAAATGATTGATATGATTGGCTTGCTGGAAGACCCGTGCAAGCAGGCGAGAATGCGTTGCCGGCATGCACAAAGGGTGTTGTACCTATCCCTGTCTGGTCGGAAGGCGGCGAAGCAGGTGTAAAAAGGTTACCATGCCCTAGCCATGGAGGAAGCTGACCTGCTTGCGCTTGATCTCTTTGCGCTTCAATCGTATTTCCCAAGCTCTGTTTGGCAGCGTGAGGCTTAGCTCCGTCCTAGGAAACCACCTCTTCGGCCTTTACGCCATGGTGTAGTGCCTGAGTCAACAGATTGAAAGGCACAGAGCCGTCAAGGGACTCTGAGAAGCTCGTAGTATTGGAGTGTGCCTTCTCAGAGAAACTGGGACCGCTGGTATCATGACCACTAGATCCGCTGGATTGCTAACATAGTTCGAGCTGCGTCAGTCAAAGCAGAAATAACATAGAGCTGGCTATGCTCACCTCGCTCGTCGTGCTGGATCCTGAGATTGTCTGCGGAGGAATCCACACAGCGGACGTGGGATTCAAAGAGGCGGAAGCCCTCATTGTGATGATAGCTTCCCGGCTAGGCACGTCGATAGAATGCCGAGGTAAGGAAGGCGTCTCGATTACTGAGGTAGTGTGGCAAACGCAAGGCAGTGACCATATGGTTCTCAGACTATCAGTCCAGGCGTCCGGCTGTACAGAGAAAGATTTAGTGTAGTTCAAGCGCGATGCGTGACATGAGTGAGACGAATATTCTCGAGAATAGAGGGGAAGGCTTGTCTCGCGATCATCCGAAGTTCCTGAGCCAGCAGTAGAATCGGAATGCCAATTGCTTCCCCGGTCACTTTCCAAAAGGTCTCGGACGGAGATACGAGCAAGTTAGACAGAGGATAAAAGCACGCGTGTTCGAGACAATAGACGCAATCTGCTTCCAATAGCACAACAAAGGTCTGAGCGAAAACAGATAACCTGGAAGCTTTTGTGCTGTTATTATTATTCTTAAGTTTTTGGGGCAAGATGCTGCACGTGGGAGTGGAGAAGAGCTTGTTTGTGTTATTGATGTCCTGCGGCTGTCGCCAGCTGTGAATGCAAAGTGAGCTTATGGTGAGATGTCTGAAAACACACCCCGGTCAGTACGAGATACGCACCAGTTGCGCCATGGCACCTGATGTGCCAACTTCCAAGGGGTGTGCCGATTACAATATCACGGGCACTTGGCCAACACATCGGTTTTGTGTTCACATGGCGTCGAACCACCCTGCGCGGGCTAAAGCCTGTAGGTGGAGGAAGTTAGCAGCACACGATATTACCCGTGAGATCCAGCCATCCACACGGGGCACAAGTCATCAAAATCGAGCGACTGAAACATGAATCGCTGGCAGTGGGAGTTGATATCAATCTTCATTTCTGCTATCAGGATAGCTTCATATCTATTCGTCGATCTCAGCCGCGTGTGAGCACGTACGTCTCTCCAAGTCGTGCTTTTATCCGTGTCGCCGTGTGACGTTGGTTTTCACCAAGTAGGTACGTTCTATGTGGTCTCCAGCAGCGCGTTGAAATTCGCCACGACTTTCCGCTAGCGTGGTGTGATTCCTCCTCTTGTTTCTGCCTCTTAATCAAACTAGAATTGTCTGTCAGCAGACGTAGTATAACTTCGTTGTAGTGTGGCCAACATACCGGTGTTAAGAAGGACTCGGCCACGAATCGTGCTCTTGCGTTCAGCTACACACTGTCAGTAACGTCTTGGCTGTCGCAGACACCAATCCAGCGTGCCACGTACGAAAAGTTTCATTTCCGAAATCTCCTTGTCAACATCCTCCATGAATTGGATGATGAAATCAACAAGCTTGTGCTTCAACATCTCATCCGTATGGAAGTTGGTTATTAGAAAGGAAATGTCATATCCCTGAAGTGATTGTCAGACTAGTCCTCACGAAGCTTCTGCGCCAAACTTGCCGGGAAGCGTTTGGAGCGCCGGCACACACCTTGATCGGTTTCCGTCTTAATATAAAAAAGGATTCGGCCCTCTGTGTCAAGAATCTCGTAAACTTGTGGACGAGGATGTTTTCAATCTCGTCTGCTTGTTTGATCTTGATGCTGATCCGGACAGAGTTGATGCTCGGCTCGATCAGGACTCGTTCGTTTTCGTTTCGAGCAATGGTTAAAGGGGTCAGCAAAACCTCCGGTGATGTCTGAGCTTCTATCTCAGGCACGTTATGTCGTTCGGCGGTCTGGGACGCGAAGTTGGACAGCGTGAGCGCAGCGGTCAAGCTGCTGCGCACGCACTGCAGGTATGGCCGCAGCGATTGGGACTAAGAACAGGAACATGTTAGAGAATGACACATGCATTAGCTGAACAGCTACCTTTCTCGAGTTTGCCTACCATGATGCGTTGAGAGACGGGCCCAATCTAGCCACACATGCAAGTTCGATCGCGGTCGGTGACGCTGCTGAAGATGATCACCTCGTGGGGTTCACTCGGAAGATCTCCTGTCTGTTTGCTCGGATGATGGATCCGTCTGACGTTGCTACGTGGGGCTGTGACCAGTGACCGATGGCTCATCAGCCCTCACGTGACGAATGCACGAAGCCGTATGTAGCACACGGTGACACACCTCCAGTGACCTCACACCTTAGCATAAAATGTGAGACGATGTCAAATTTTGATAGTGAATATATCTATCTGGATAGTGGTGATGTCTGGGTCTAGATAAAGAATATGTTGAGGATTGGGAGGATGGCAGGCTTATAGCCACGCATACGGAGTAGGTGCTGCCAAATGCACCAGCTGGCAACCGGTATGACTGGGATCGCAGTTTCGTAGTATTTTCATCGAACCTTCGATAGCTTGAAATGGGGGTGTCAGGTGGCTTGCACTGATGATCTTAAAAGGCGAATTCAACACGTAAGAAACGAGATGAAGCGTTTCATTCTTTGTGCTCTCCGATGTACTCTGTACGTCAACGGCGATCAAAATCCAGCGCCACAAGTACAAACCCATCACGTCATTCGCAATCTGCAGCTTCCTGTACTCCCGTGCAGAAATAAAAAAGTTCAAGAGAGTGAACTGGCATGAGTCGAATGCAGGGCTCAAGTTGCCCCGACTGTCCAGTGTCGACAGCTGTGCTAGCCCGTCGCTTCAATCCCAAACACACTGGGTTTCATCAACTTCTTGATGCAAAGAATTTGGAGGCTGAATAGCGGCTTACAGAGCAATTCATATGTAACTGGATGACGTTAAGTTATTGCAGCCGATTATGCTTGGCCGTGAAGGATCGCTGAGCCGCTCTGATGGAAGATAGACTGAAGTACTGAAGATTGAAGAGAAATTTGGCTCCACAGAGCCATCATTTCGTAGCGGCATTGACAGATTAACGAAAGCACAAACTTCAGCTTCACGATCTTGTGCTTGCAGACGTGGATTTCGGCAACGGCTTTTCGAACGATTTGCATGGCGCTCTGAGGGTTAGTCATTGCGTGTGGGGCGGCTCGATGGAGTGGGGCGTTGCCTAGTGGTTTTCTAGATGCTCACCACCCGTCCGTGACGCAACCCCTCTGCTCCATCTTTCTCTCTAAGGCATTTCTTCCACAACGCGTTTTCAAAGCCGGCTTAACAACCACAGAGCACATCCTTTTCGATCGTGATTTCCGCTTTCTCTGTTTTCGGAGCAGCCATGGCGTCACTGAAAGGTATCATCTACCGCTCTACCGAAGCTGCAGCGGGTGAATAAAGTAGGCTAACGTGGAGAATTGCCAAGTCGTGGTCAAGCACCAGGGCAAGAAGCACGAGGTCGAGATCGATCCTTCGTCGACCGGCGAAGACTTCAAACTCCAGCTCTTTAGCTTGACGAATGTTGAGCCTGATCGACAAAAAATCTTGATCAAGGGCGGCCAGCTGAAAGATGATGCTGACATGAACAAACTCGGCCTCAAGGCCGGACAGGTCCTGATGATGATGGGGACCCCTGGAGGAAGCGGCGCTTTTGTTCGGCCAGACATACCGATCAGATTTATAGAAGACTTGACGGACGCCGAGCAAGCTCAGCAAGCCGGCGCGACGCCTGCTGGCTTAATCAACCTCGGTAACACTTGCTATCTGAACTCGACCCTGCAAACACTGCGATCTATTCCAGAGCTGCAAACCTCTCTCGAAAACTATCAACCAAACACGACTGTGCTCAGGCCTCTACCTCAGGTCGATTTGGTATTGCAACTTGGGGCCTTGTACAAGCAGATGAGAAAGACTCAAATTCCTTTGGAACCGATGAAGTTTCTCACTTCCCTGCGAGTCATCTTTCCGCAGTTCGCCGAGTTGGCCAAATCTGGGCACGGTTATGCCCAGCAGGATGCCGAGGAGGCGTGGTCGCAAATCGTCCAGCAAATTAGCCAGAAACTTACCGTCAAGGAGCAGGAAGACGCACCCACGACCTCGTTTGTCGACAAGTATATGTCGGGAGAATTTACCTCGGTCATTGAGTGTGCAGATGAGGAAGCTCGTCAGGCCGGAGAACAGCCGGTTACATCCAAGGATCAGTTCAGCAAGATCAGTTGCCACATTGATGCCACCATAAACCACCTCCAAGACGGTATCCGGGCCGGTCTCAGTGAGAAGCTGGAGAAAAACTCGGAAGTCTTGGATCGTAATGTTGAGTACACCAAAGTATCCAAGATCTCTCGAGCCCCAAAGTATCTCACCGTGCACTTTGTGCGATTCTTCTGGAAACGAGATTCCCAGAAGAAGGCCAAGATCATGCGAAAAGTGACTTTCCCTCAAGAGCTCGACATTGTTGAATTCTGCACGGACGAGCTGAAGAAAGCTCTGGCACCCGTCCGTGACAAGGTCCGCGAGGTCAGGAAAGACGAGGAGGACATTGAGCGGGCCCGAAAACGTCGCAAGAAGAACGCCGATGGTGATGTTGGCGATATCGCCGGCGGGGCTGGCTTGCCCTCGGAAACAGAACTGAAGAGGAAGGAGGAAAAGGAGGCCGAAAAGAAGGGCAAGAAAGTCACCGCGCCACCGGCGGATGCGGATGCTGCTGCGGGCGAAACATACAAGACGGATGCGGAGATTGATGCGGAGAAGGACGCCGCTATTCTAGCCGCCAAGAAGGAGTTGAATGCGTTGATTGATCCTACACTCAGGAAGGACGACGGAGCCAACCAGTCTGGTATCTACGAGCTTCGCGGTGTGGTCACACACCAGGGTGCCAGTGCAGACAGCGGCCACTACACTGCCTATGTGAAAAAGGACCCCTACGTTGATCCCAAGACGGGCAAGAAGACGGAAGAGGACGGCAACTGGTGGTGGTTTAATGACGACAAAGTGACTGAAGTGGGTGTGGAAAAGGTCGAGGCGCTTGCTGGCGGTGGTGAATCGCACTCGGCGTTGGTTCTGCTGTACAGGGCCATTCCACTACCCTCCTCGGATGGGTCTATGGAGTAGCAAAGTGTCGGGGGGCACGGCTGTACGAGTCTTTCATGGAGCACAACACCGGCATGGACAGGTTGCTTGCGACGCAGCGTGATGGACGATATAGGGACAAGAACACTTATGTCTAGCACTCTAGAACAGCCAGCCGGACAGGGCAGGAACAAGAAACAGTGGCCCAAGATTATGGAACAAACGCTTATGAATGTAATGGGTGTATCCATACGGTACACGCCCATCGGGTATCTTTATGATCAAAACGCCAGTCGTGTAACGCAGGTATTCTTGCAGGTCATCCCAACGCCTAACCAAGACCATGCATCATCCATATCATACGCTTTCTTGCCTCCTCATCGCGATATTTCCCACACCCCTTTCAAAACACATGCGCCATCTTTTGTCGCATTTGTGTTTAAGAAGCTCCTTGCCCAGTTTTATGACAGTGATGGCACATTTTCTCCCGCCTTGCGCTGGACCATGTTGTCCTTGTAATACTGTAATTTTTTCTCCATTTCAGACCTTTGCTGGAGAAGAGCTCGTTTTTGCTGTTCCAAATAGGCAATTTGGTCGGCTAATGGCGCTGTTTTGATCTGTGTAACTGCCTATCCATCCCGCGGGATCATGTTCAGTACCTATTGCGATGAGAGGACGGTTGTGCGGGACCGGAAAAGAAAATAAGAAGGCAAAATAGAGTAAAGAGGACGACATGGGACATGGAGACGGGGGTAAAAAGCTTACCTCCTTCTTTTGCTTATCCGTCTTGAGCTGCGCACCCGTTATGACGCCGACTAAAATCACGGCGGCTATGCTAACGGAGAATATGGCTCGCTTGATTTTGTCTTGTCTCGTCCACCGGGTTGACATGCTGGGGGGGGGGGGGGGGGGGCCACGCGCACGTGCGATTTTCTCGTCTCTTTTTTTTTTGTCTTTGTGTTCGGCTGGTTCCGCCCCTTTCTACCAGTACGAGTGCCAGATATCGACTGCTTCCTGTTGTCGCTGGGCGGGCGTTATGCAGCGATGCGAAGGAATTGGTTGGTGAGGCGTGGTGAGCGTCGAGGGTGGCTCGGACGAGGGCGAGGAGATATCGTGAGGGTGGCGCTGATGGGGGGATGGAAGTGACGGTGATGTAGGACGGCTGCTTGGATTTTGTGGGAGGGAGGGCGCGCAGCGTCGGGGGAGGAACGAGAGCTCAATGGTGGTTAGGTACTGGATGCTGTTGCGGCGAGGTGAAGCCGAGGACGAAACGCAGGGCTGTGAATCTTGTGATTGTCGTGGGGCATTCAGCGCCATGACTAATCGGGGTGTGTTCCACTTTTAAAACACCGTCTTGGCAAACAGTACGGAGTAAAGACAAGAAGATACCTGCCAAATGGGCGTTGTGTGGGCAAGAGGACCAGAGAAAACTTTTTGGGGCAAACTCGGCTTTTTTCTAGCGACTTTTCGTAGGTAGCTACTGACTCACCTAATAGCGTTGACCAGGGAGGGACACTTTTGTTCTTGATCATGTGGCTGGGGGGCAAGTGGCTCAACCCTTCAACACACCGACGGTGGCAAGGGACTTATTCGGTACCTTGCGGGTGGTGTCCATGACTGCGACGGGCCCGAAATGCGAAGCAAGCAGGATGAGGTCGAAACAAGATCTGCGTGGAAACAACGTACATACTAGGTACCATGGAGTACACATACCGATATGTACATACATGAATTTGCGAAGGTGGCCGAGGACTCGGCCGAGAGATTCGGGCCAGTCCGCCACGTGTGAGACTATAACCATATGGACCTTACGAAAAGACCACGTTGAGCCCGTTTTGGAACACGACACGCAATGGCTTCACTTGCGTGCATTGAGATCATTTCCTACGGGCAATCATTTCAATGCATAGATTTTGACGAGGTTTCCACATGACAGGTAAAATGAATGTACATACATACATACATACATACATATGTATGTACCGATTACATATCGCGACGCGACGCGAGGCGAAGGAGAGTGGGATTTTGCGTTGTTTTTGGACCCCACTGTAATGTGCGCGGATGATGGGGCCGATTCTCGGGCCCCGCTGGGGACTGACTTGTCGGTCTTGTCGGTGACATACAGATCTGACGTCTTGCATCATGGGCATTGGGCACTGGGCAGTTCCATGCTTGAAGCTCCCGTCACCACCACCATGATCACGCCTCGTCTCTTCCTCATCCGCCATGGCGAGACAGAGTGGTCCCTTTGCGGCAAGCATACCGGACGCACCGACATTCCCCTCACGGCGAACGGGGAGAAGCGAGTCCGCGCGACGGGACGGGCCCTCGTTGGGGATGACCGGCTGATTGTCCCGGACCAATTGGCGCACATGTACGTCTGTCTTCATGTCTTCATGTCTTCATGTCTTCCTGTCTTCATGTCTTCATGTCTTCCTGTCTTCATGTCTTCATGTCTTCCCCTTTCTACACCCAGAACACAATGCTTCTCCCCCCCGCGCATCATCCATCCTAACCTCTACGGCTCTCCCCGCACAACAGATACGTCTCGCCCCGAAAGCGCGCCCAACGAACCTTTGAGCTCCTCAACCTAGACACCCAGTGCCCCCTCCCGTGGCAGCCCCACGGCGCCCCTGAAGAGAACCCTCCCGTGTGTCATGCCAGAGTGGAAGTAACGGAAGACGTAAGAGAGTGGGACTACGGCGCCTACGAGGGCATCACATCGCCTGACATTCGAAAGATGCGAGCCCAGGAGGGCATCCCTGGGACGTGGGATATCTGGAGGGATGGCTGTCCTGACGGAGAGTGAGTGCGAATAGATGGCCCGACAGTGCAGCTACACGGACAAACAGTGGACATGGACCTGTGCTGCGCGCAATATGAGCTGATGTAGATGTCTGTCAGGAGTCCCGACCAAATCACGAATAGACTCGATCGCCTCATTCAGGAGATCCGCCAGACGTGGCACAAGCCTGCGATGCACCCCTCTGATCACATCAAGCCCGTTCCTGGAGACGTGCTGATTGTTGCTCACGGGCATATTCTCCGCGCCCTGGCAATGCGTTGGGTCGACAAGTCCCTGCAGGATGGGCCGGCTTTTCTCCTCGAGGCTGGTGGTGTAGGCACTCTGAGGTATGTTCAACGCCACCTACTTCCATGGTTCATTGACAGCTTGTTCTTCGCGAAGAATTTCTGTTTATTGAGAGTGACATAAACTGATGATGATTTAGCTATGAACATCACAATCTCGAGGAGCCGGCTATTTTGTTGGGGAGTGCGTTTGCTGTACATGTACCAGAAGGGTAGACCGTAGCCGGATAAGAATTAGAAATCATAGAATTGCCATGGTTTATATAGCTATATTTGCTATATTTGCTATAATCTACATAGAATGTGGCATTTCTGCCATTGCTAGTGGGAGGCACTCAGAGGAAATCCGAAAGCTATCTGCTAGGAGCGTTAACAATAAATGTATTTATACTAGGTAGGAATATCTCATTCTCGCCAGCGCTGGAAAATAACGAGGAGAGTGTCTAGAGAAAATCGAGTGTCGCAGACTTGCAGTCTTGTTGTGGACATCAGAGCGTCTTTGCTACACCGTGTGACCGTGTCTCACACAGTGACCAGACGCGCGCAAATCGCTGCAAAGCTCATATCGCAGATATTGCTCTGGGCTAAAGCTCTGAACACTGTCCTCTTGAGTCTTCCCAAAAGTCCAGAAGTGTACCCAGTGCCGATAGTTTCCTGTACGCCCAATCTCCCGCATCCCGTTCCAATTTTTACAGCCACCAGTTCCCCCTACTGTTCTTTTTCTCCCCGCGCAATAAACACCCTCCGAGCCATATGCTTGTCCTTCCCGTGGGCATTCTCGAATATAATATCCTCCGGCAGCGCGTGAAAAGCAAAATTCTCCCCCGCACCTGCCCCCTCAAACATGTCTCTGACCTGCTGCTCCGTGAATCCGTTGTGGCGCACACTCGATATCTGCTCTGACGGGGGCGGCGTGTGCGTGACAAAGTCAACTATAAAGAGAACACCGCCTGGTCGGAGACGGTGGGCCAGTTGCTTCGCCGCGAGGGCGCAATCGTCCATGTGGTGAAAGCCGAGGCCTACGCCTGCGAGGTCGAAGTCAAAGAAATCAGGGGACGAAAACTTCTCGGGGGAGGGTTCATCGGGGGAGAGGAGGTTTCCGACGCATGCGATACATTTCTCTGTTGCTAGGCCCTATTTCCGCACGACCGTCGACGCAAAGGGGGCATTTAGTCCAAGCTCGACTTCTGAATCTCATGATGGGCAACTTGCAAGCAGATGGAGCCTGAGGGGATATCAGGCTCGACGAAGGGAAGCTCTTACGTCGCGGTTGCTCCTGGCATTGTATTGCTCGACCATGGACTCGGAAATGTCGATGCCAACACAGCGGTCGAGTTGGGGCCCGAGTGCCTGATTGCAGGTTAGTTTCAAGCTCGTCTCGGCTACAAGATTTCACAAAATTTCCAGCTCCTGCCTGCCTTTCCGTCGTGGCAGACGAATCCCCTTTTGATGACCATCGGATGGGATACGCACTCTGGATAATAGTCCCGTGCCGCAGGCATAGTCTAGTAAACGACCGCCTGGTCGCGCGCCGAGGAGGTCAGCGCGGGCTCTGACCTCTTCCTCCAGGCGTTCGATTGTGTTTTGGAATCTGGTATCATACTCCGAGGCGAGGTTGCTATGTAAAAACACGTGCAAGGATCAGCAGATTGTCATTTATTCTCAAGTCTCGCGCCTGCTGAGTACTCTGGGCAGAATCCAGATGCGTCGGTCGAATCTTGCAGGCTTGCTTCAATTCAATTCCTGCAAAATTTCATATCTCTGCATGTTGAAGGAGATGCGACGAGTGCCATGACACGATCAAACGGGTCCGATCAACAGCGGCTGACAGATCATCCGAGAATGCCCAGCAAGCTGTAGACAAAATCAAAGGTTTCTGCGGTTGCCGGTCACGTAACACGCATGCGATGGCGGGTCGGTGGGGTGAGCTGTGAGCATCTTGTCTCGCTTATCTTACTTGAAGTATGCTTGGTTCACAGCCGTCGTGTCAGACATTGTTGGCTCGAATGCGACGCGTCGCTTGTCTGTCCCTGTGACGCCCTAACAGAAGTTGCGCGTTCTAAGTTGACGTTGAGGGGAGGTGATTCGTGAAGAAGCAGGAAGCCAGCAAAACAGGGACAAAATCAAATGTTTCTCCTCCTTTGACTTTGTTTCTTGAATCTTAAATTCGTCTTGAGAGCTTACGTGGGTCAAGATTGGAAAGAGCCGCTTAAAATAGTCCCCGGCGGCGACATTTCCCCGCGGACACTTCTCGGGAGGTTTTCATCTTCAACACTTCTTTCACTTTTAAGCTTTGCCAGTCCTTGCCTTCTCAGCACGTTTGAGTCTTTGAGAAGGGACAAGGTCGGGTCGCGTAATGAGATTGAATGAAGCCCGGAAAAGCAAAGACGGAATCGGCCCCGCTCCCAATCCTCCCCCAGAATTTTTGGCCCAGGATGCCCTCTTTCCGCCCGTCTAGCCTCGAGATTGTCGCCAAAACGGAAGCAAACGCTGGGGCAGATAGTGGGGAAAGGGAGGGGGTTGGTCCCGCTTCCAGACTCTGTTCTCCTGTTCGAGGGGTTGGCTTTGATGCGCGATGCGGTCTAGTCTTTTAGGCCTAGGGCTTGCTTGGAGTCTGGACGCATAGAGATGGAAAGGGAGGGAAATCAAAACATGAACACAATGAATCTATCTTTGTACGTCGAACAGAATTGAGGGGTCGTTTTCGGAGCAATGAAAAGTATACTCTGTTCGTGACTGACTCTGAAACGATAGATGGCCGCGCCATCCCGCTGTGTACGCCCTTTGTGTAAATTATCACTTGTGCGCCTTCTTTTAAATTGGAGCAGTTCGTCATGGAGGGCGGTCGAGAGGAGCCAAGTTGTTGAGGTGCCTCTCATGGCGTTTCAAGTCTCCTTTGCCTTAGGTAGTCCTACAGTACCACATCTCCTGTGCCGACCGCATCTGTTCCCGAGCTTCTCGTAGAACCTCGTATTTCCCCCTTTACATGTCACCTCTGTCAACATCTCTCACGTAGACGGTAGTGCAGCCTCGACGTGCCAACGTTCCACGCGCCAGAAGTCTCACGTTATCGCTGCAGTCAACCGCTCGTCTAGACACGCCATCCGTTGTCGACTCGTCGAGTACTTGTCGGGGGTGAGCTTTCCCCCATCCCCGACGCAGAATGCAAAGGACGCCAGTGGGGAGTGAGACCGGATCAATGCACTTTTGCCATAAAGGACGGCACTGAACCTTGATGGCTTCCTCATCGTTCATGGTAGAAGCCTGGGCTTGATCTGGGGCTTTGGCGAGGCCCTAAGACTCCTTGTTCCGCCGAGAGACGACAAATCGATCTGCACAGCTCGGTCGCCCAACGGTCGCCCAAATTCCGATTTCTCTTGCGGCGAAAATATCACTGGCGGTTTGGTGACTCGGTCGGATGCAGCGCAGAATTGAAGCCGGAAAGGAAAACTAGGAAGAGAAAGAGACAGCTGTTCTACGAGGAGTCGAGGACAGTCACAACTTTGAATTGCGACTAGACTCCCGCTTTGGACAGTGGACTACAATTCGAGTCTTGCGAGTACCGACGAGCGTTTTACGATGGCACAGCCTGCGAATATGTCAACTTCCACCCTATCTGTCTCAGACACGAGCGATGAACGGGCGTCGGAAACGGACGAGAATACAAAACATGTTGAAAGATCACGATTCACTCTCACAAAAGAAAAAGAGACCAACAAAGATGTCAGAAGGTCACGCCAGGTCAAACAAAGGCTCAGTTGAGTCAGTTCCAATGAGCTTGCTTCTCTCTTTCCTCGACATCGTCGAGACGCTACGGTCTAGACTCTACCAAGCAAGACATAAGTTGTTTTTCAAGCCTACGATGTATCACCAAAAGCAGAGAGCTCGTGGCTCACTACAAGTAGTCTTGTTTGCTGTGCGAAGTCTCCTTCAAGTTCCGTTGATGCCATGATTCTCTACCTAGCATTGATCAGGCTACAGGCACAAAGGGATTCAGAGTCATCTCGTGGCTCCGAGTCTAATTCACTTTTTCTCAGTGTTCATCTCCTTTTAGGTTCGTCGGCCATAAGCATAATGGAGGCCATTCTTCCTTCAAACAACAGCGGATCTCCTTATGGGCTTCGATGCGCTCTAGAGGCTCTCAACGTCTAAATACGAGGTAAAGAGGTACACGTCTTGATTTTCTGCCGCCTATCTGACTCTCTCCGTAGTCCGCCGAGCCAGACGGGGCCCGGGGAGCACGCCATTCTAATATGGTTCAGGGCGTAGCTGGCTGATCCATGGCCTATAGGCTCTATAGCTGGTCGATATGATAGCAGCAGACCGCTTACATGCCGGGCATGCCCTTATAGGCACTTGTGGCCCTGATATAGCTTCCTATGCTATATCTCTGCCAGACCAGCCGGAGAGATCTCGTTCCAAGACGACTTGTCACCAGAGCTCGGTTCAAAATTTCGCGTGATGGAATAACATCGATCGACGATAGCAAATTCATATCTCGCTGCCACCTTCAATGTGGCTTTTTTCGCAGGATCATCAGATGTCTGATTCTAGGATGACCATTAACTTAGGACTATTGAACCTAATCGGTACATGACAGACGAAATGCATAGCAAATCGCCTGCTTTCTAATACCAGGGCCCAGGGCCCAGCTTGCCTCATGTCCCGCAATCTTGATACGGATCTATGTGCCAGATTAGCCGGGTAGATCCTTAATTCCAAAACAAGAAGGGCCGGTCTTTCTAATCTGATTCTGGAGTCACGCAATAGGCCTGGTATATAACCGTTACAACGGGCCGTCTACTAGCATGTCTTGTGTCTCGCAACCGGCGATATATATGGGTTTCTCTGCCAGACTAGACTGACTGACCAACCAGCCAGATCTCTCGTATTGAGACAATCGTGGCGTGTCTACCTAATACGTATAGGCATGACATGATACACGCGGTCGCCGGTGCAGAGTCAGACCGCCTCCATGAGTCAGATTTTGCTGCCGTAGGTGGTTTCTCCCGCCAGACCAGTTGGGCAGATCCCTTCCAACTTCCGAGACGCCGAGACGCCGAGACGACCGTTGACTAGGGTTTGTCTATCTGTTCTATACGTGATCGACGTGGTACGTTTAGCAGACCGCTTGCATGACAGCATGTGGGCACGGCTCGATCGGCTATTAAGTTGTTGAGATGGAGTGGCCCGTCCAGCAAGGGGCAAAATCTTTAATCATGTGGCGTACCAGGCCACAAACACAGCGGCGGCTTAGGCAGCAGTTGAAACGCGGCGGAAGTCCATACGCAGGCAGCAGCATACAAAGTGATGGCCATGTTGCGCCCCTGAACTTGTCAAACTCCACCAAGCCGCTATCAGCACGGGGCATCATGCATCTGCACCGTTCTGCAGACTGCAGTGTGCACACCCGTTACATCTCAACGCTCCAGGAGTCCAGCCCATTGCCCTGATGTACAAGCGTCAGTGGATGTGGCATCCCAGGGCATGTCTGGTCGTACTCTGGTGCTTTGTTTGTCACGCAGAGATGGGCAGGAGAGAGAGGGCCAGAGTCCGGTCACCGGTGCCGGCTTCAGACAGTGTTTCGTTGCTTGTAGCACCCTCTCTGGTCAGGGGCGTCCGGCGGATGGCAATGCAGGCCACTCAAGCTGTCACTTTAAGGGCCGAGTCCTGTGACCTGTCTCTGACGAATGCACACCGAGGTGACTATTGCCGCCCAGATCCTACATTACACAGTTTCCCTATTCACACATGTTTTACCCCTATACTTGCATGCCGATGGGCCAACTTTTAAGACACGTGCTTATCCCGACATTACGTGGTATTCGCCTATTCACGCATCTACTTACGTCCTAGCTTCGACGTTGGACAAGTACTTGCCTCTTCATTACACTTTTGCTTGCCTATTCACATGTACTCCCCCTACGTTGCTCATCGATGCTCGTCGACACTTCGGCCGACCGCGAGCCGCGAGCGCATGAACACGTGATGGAACTTGAAGCGA
This sequence comes from Claviceps monticola, assembly GCA_018360055.1. Classification (NCBI taxonomy): domain Eukaryota; kingdom Fungi; phylum Ascomycota; class Sordariomycetes; order Hypocreales; family Clavicipitaceae; genus Claviceps; species Claviceps monticola. The sequence goes on from SRPP01000290.1 coordinate 27,972, forward strand.
GTAACCTCAGCAACATGCACTACCACCATCCTTGCAGCAACACGCGTAATAGTGCTGGTATCGGTACTAGCTAGTAGCGCAAATTCGGGTTTTGTGAGCTTTGGTCTGGAGGAGAGACATCGTGCTTGCTGTTTAAGACTCCAAGCTGGCCCTGTCTGGTGGTTCGGTGCCTGCACTGCCTGGTATGTACATATACACGTATCTTATTCTCTGCCGGTACCGTTCAAACCAATGTTCATGCATGTACTCCTATGACGCATAACGTAATGGCATATGTACTTACTACTTCGCCTCTTTACATGTAGTCAATACACTACACATCATAATTTATTGCTAATTCACACTGGTACCCACGGGTTACACCTCACCGTACGTAACCTTATATTCTCTGCGTTTGCTTCTTCACGCATGTCCATACTCAATTGCACACTGCTTGCCGATCCACACGTACTTGCCCCTACATTGCGGTGTGCGCGCCGCATGCCCGCAGCCCAAAATGATTCACAGGAGTACTTGGCCCCTATCGAGATTCGAATGAGCAGCAGGCAGGTAACTATAGGTAGGCAGGCGTGCTACCTACATGTGCTTCACCTGAATAGTCGTCCGAGAGACGACCTGCAGCCGGAAGGCTCACCGCCTCTTCCGGACAATGTTTCTGGCGCGTTATGCCAAAAGACATCCAGATGATCATGTGGCGTCGTATAGTCACATAGTGTCAAATGAAATCAAGTCAAGTCTGGCCACCGCATCAACGGCCCGTCCCACCTCCCACAGCTCGCCTCTCGGTGACCGACAGGGGAAAAGGGGGGGGGGGGCTCTGCATCATTATCCCACGGAGTGACAAGTTACACCCCGAATGTCTTGGCGCAGAGGGTCCCGCTCCTTTTTATACGGACTATATTAGGAGGTACATATATAGGTATGTATCATGTATGTATGTAGATGGATTAGGCGAGGCCGCGAGATGGGTGACAAGTTACCACAACAGAGGGAAGTTCTGCAGTTCTGCAGGTATGACAGGTGCAGTGCTTTAACTTAGCCGGGAGTACGCTGCACGAGATGGGGTCAAAAAGTGCAAAGACGCAATACCTACCTATGCACTCCGTACTCCGTACTCCGTCCTCCGTATGTGTATGTACCTACAACTATGAAATGTGAGACAAACAACTGCAAGTTGAACCCTGCAAACCTAGCCACAGGACACGAAATGCAAAAATGGAAGATGGCGAGAATGCCTGGCCGACATAACATGATACAGATATGTAGACTACATACTTGGTCGTCCGACTTGGTGGTGTGAGTTTTGTCGACTTTGGCAACTTTGGTTAGACATGGGCCAATTGCCCCGACCCAGTCAAAAACAGCCCCCAGGCTCCAGCACCACCCTGACAGAAAGGCGGGACCGAGCGGGAGCTGCAGACTTTATCCGACTTGCATGGAAGCCCGCATCAATCTTCGATCACGTGATCTGCCGCCCTGTTTTGGTTCGCGGGACGGCCCTTGACTGGGGCGCCAATCAAGTCAGCCGATTGCGTTTTAGTGCCGAATTTTCGCGAAAAAAAATGAGGGGAGGGGGGGGGGGGAGGGGGCCCTTCTTGATGAAACAACCCGTTCTGGGGGGTTTTTTTTTTCTCATTTCTCATGGGGACATCCACCCAGGGGGAGGAAACACGCCCATCAACGTTTATTTGTTGTTTCGTCTTCTTTCAATCTTTCTCTTCAGGGTCTTTCGTTACGCTAATGTGCGACTTGACGGGTGCGAGGCGAGGCGAGGCGAGGCGTCTTTGTCAGATGGCTGCGCCCCCGGGCTCCCTTCAAAGTTCACCCCCAGGGCCCGAGGCGAGGCCTTTTTGCGTATGTATGGTATGTACCTACATACCTAGGTACGTACGTTGAATGCGGGTCTCCTGCAGAGTTTCTGACCTTACAGGTCACACAACAAGGATTCGGTCCGGCAAGAATTGCCATTCGCTGCTTGAAGGGGGGCGGGAATCCCCAAGACCCGGCCCCCGTTGAATATCACATGAGACGTTCCCGCTCATCAGGCAGGGCAGGGGTCCTTATCTTTTCTTTTAAGGTATTTTCTTTTGCTTCAGTGGCCCGTCCCGGTTTCAAGATGCAAGTCCGGAATGAAGCGTTCTGAGTTCATGGAAAAAAGAATAGGCGGTAAAGAGGGACGGGAAAAGGTGGGAAAGCAGATGGGTAAACAGGTATATAATCAGGGGACCAAAAAACCGTTCGTTACTAGGTAATTAAGGTTGTAGCTTGCCTATAGGCGGGTTTGCATGGAGTTGACTTGTCAATGGGAGCAAGACAAAGTATAACATAAGTTACTGTCACATCACATGACTTTGTTTCTTGTCGGACAAAATGAAGGACATTTAGCTATGCTTGCATCGGCGAGTTTATGGGTGCAACCACGTGCGCTTATTCGTGTGCTCCCGTGAGCCGTTTATCACGTCATGTTTATGTTTCCGAGCAAACAACCAACAGACTCAACAGAGTAGAGACTAATTATCCTGGGTCGCCTATCGTGGAACTTTCAGCAACACAAACAAGCGCCATCATTTATCTGTCGGGATTCTGCTTTCTATTTCAAATCAGACAGACGGTTCCCATGCGTTGGGGGGGTTGACAGCGGGGTTGTCAGCGGGGGGACGGCGGCTGACTGCATGAATACTACGTACGCCTCAACCGACTTCACGTGCTTTCCTTCAACAATGACGCGACGCAGTTAAGCCGATGACGCGCTTTCATTAGGAAAGCGGGCAACAACGATGAGCTGTCGGAAATGAACCCAAGCGCCCCTCTCGCTATCGCAAAAGCTAGTCTACGAAGTATGGACATTGTCAAGGGCCTGTCAGCAGGCATACGGAGTAGGAGAGGAAGTTGAACCACATGATGGCACATGACGGGTACGTGATCGCGCAGCCTTTGGGTGGCACAACCATGCATGCCTGATTTGGTCTGGGCGTAGCGTCGATGCCGTTGATTGGGACGGCCAATATGTACTGCATGAAGAAGGTCTATGTCCAGCCAGTCTCCAGATACGTACCTATACGGCGGTGGCTTCCTTCTCCCGCGTCCGTCACACAAGAGGGGGGAGAAGTTCAGGTTTCACAAAGAGAAAACGCCCGTACCACCCTTTCGAATGCGGGATTGGGATGGGCTCTGTGCGTTTGTGGTTCCATAGGTAGTGAAGCACGAAAGTGCGGGAAGGGGACCAGGACATGGCGCGGCAAGGACGGGACGAGCCTTGTTTGATTTGACGGAGGGGGGGTACGACCCCCCCCCCCCCCCCCCCTTTCCGTGGCGGATGACGGCGGGTGATTGCGGGATGATGTAGTGACTTGCGGTGTTTGCGGTGTTCGTGGTGTTCGAGGATGTTGCGCTAAGTGGATGTATTCTGACGATTTGTGGTGTTTTGTGTCTTGCTTTCATTGAGTGGCCTTTACTGATGATCTGTTTATGTATTCCAGTGGGGGATAGTTATAGATGTTTTCTCTGTGTTGGGATAATGCAATGTCTCGTGTGAAGTGGCAGTGGCAGTGCCACGCGACGCCGTGTTAAGCCGCGAAAGCCAGCACTTGCTGAAGATCACCATGGCCGGCTCGCCATGTGCCACACCGCTCACCATTGTATAAATGCATGCAGATGCCCCATTAAGGAGGCCTCTTCACTGGATCAGGGCTTTGATCCCTGCCGCTCCGACCGCTGGAACCAGCCAACCAGCTGGGTCCTTTGGCTGCCGTTTGGCTGCATTCCCAGACGGTCGGGAAACACTAACGCTGACCCACAGACCGGTTCATTGCCATCGTGTTGTCTGCGCTCGAACCCTCGTGCCACTTTCTGGGTCTAGAGCAGGGCTTCTATAGCGAGTTCGATGGGGAGCAGGAGGAGGGCCCAGCCGGCACGAGCGGAGAAGCTCAAGTTGACTCCCAGCCTCTAGGACAAGTTGCCTCCCCCAATGTCCGAATATCTCCCCAGCAGAAATTGTGCGTGGCATTGAGCCTTTGGTACGACCATCGACAACAACCGACGATAGCATGGGGCAAACGGAACACACCCTGTACATATACACGGCCGGCCCGGTCGGCAGCCGAGGCAGCGTCTCAGAGGGTGGCTGCATGTGCATGCTGCATGGTATATATACCTCCTACTGCACGGCTAGAGCTTCCCCGGCGCCCCCCTAGCTCGCGACGATATGTATGTACATATAATGTGACCATGTTCTCTTCTGGTTGCTTACGGAGCTATGCTACTCTGTCCTGATCCAGCGTGCTGCAACCTAAGTATGTACTGCATATACGGGCCGTCCTTCCGCCAGGGCCGACGACCTTTTATCCCCCTCGATCCATGATCCATGGAACAACGGGCAACCATTGACCAAGCGTCTGTACTCCGTACTCCGTCCGTAACCCCAAGGTCCCCAAGGGGTGGCTGGGCTCAGAGCTCAGGCCCGACAGATTTACAGGCACTTTGTTGAAGCCTGTTGGACAAAACAATGCCAGGGCCTCTCAAGGCGATACCAGGACTTACATAACGAATATCGCTTTAGGGAGCCGGAGGAGCTTCGTCTACCTCGCTCAGTCCTCCACAGGCTCCTGGC
>SRPP01000291.1:0-32352 GCA_018360055.1 Claviceps monticola
TTACCAGGGCATCCTGTGCGCCTTGCGTGGCATTCACAGGAGTGCGAAGGTCGTCGGAGTTCCCAGCTCCCTGCGGCGGCGTTGCCATCGCAAGCGGGTGGAGAAGGTTTCCCTCGATTCGTGGATGTTAGTGTTGCAGTGCGCGTATCGTGCAATCCTTAACAGCGCCAAAAGCTGGCGTGTGATGCAGGAGGGAAGTTGAGAAAGACAGAGCCAGAGGCAGAGGCAGAGGCTAAGCCTCAGGGCAACTTGCTGCGAGGCATTACAGCTGGTAAGATTGCGGACCTCTTAACGGTGAGACTACATATATGTATCTACAGTGGGGACGTAAAAAACGCTCACATTCTCAACCACTTTTTGGCGCGTGAATGTGAGGTTATTTTGCCAAGGTTGAAAGATGATTTTCAAATAGACTTGGGTATTGTAAACGAGCATTGTGAGAATTTCAAACCGCCGGCGAACATTCACGGTGTAACTATGCAGTTGTAAGCAAGCGTATGTATGTAAAAGAGTACTACTATTCGTACCACCCATCACCGTTCCATGAAAGGAGGAATCATAGACATGAGTCGCCGGCGAGGATAGCAACACCCGCTCGCACAAGGTGATCTCAAGACCAAAATTGTATGGCAACATCATGAATCAATAGAGACATGCAGCTGTAATAGAGAGTAATGAGGGAGGGTCACTGAGTTAGGTAGCAAGGCGCCAATAGGTACGGCGCAAGGGGATGGCATGATACCTATCTCTTGCAACACAAACTAGCAACTATCTCAACACGAACTAAGAAGACGCTCTGAGTTATACGACAGCATGTTCAAAAAAATTCACCTGAAGGAAACAAAACAGCAGAGAAAATACCAAAAACGTTGACCCCGAACTGATGCGATGATCCTCTCGTTACTTGATCTTGTGACTTGTCCCGACTATGACCACTGGACCAGCCTACAGGACAGTTTGTAATGGAGCTCAAGATGATCGATAGTGTCACTAGCCATACCGATGGCATTGATGAGTCCCATGTATATACCGCATATAGAAATCCCCAGACCAATCCCATTCTGTCCATATTCCAAGAGTGCCGAAACGTCCCAAAGAGCCAATCTACCATCAACGCCGAGAAGCCTGCTTAAAGCATTTCACAAGAAACAAAACACCAGATACTACTGTGAAATTTCATGAACGATCAATTGGAAGAAACGCAGACACTTCCATAGCCTGTGAGCTATCACACAGTTCGGGTGTGGGGAGGGTGAGAAGGGGGGAGGGGAAAAGAGTGCATCCTGAATATTCTTATCCTGAATATTCTCACTAGAAGTTTCGCGTTGGATCCCAAAGACTACTATTCCAGGCAGGTAGTCTGCCACATTCTGAAGCACAACCATCCCATCCCATCCGAGGGTCTTACATAACGGAGCAAGACCCCATAGTTCGCGCTCGTCGACGCCCAATCAAGCCACCATCTTCTTCATTCAGATGAATCGCATGAGCTTCTCTGGCGCGCCGTCTTCTGCGGCGAGTGCCTGCACCACCTATGCCGACCTCTTCGTTTGCTTGCATGTAGTCGGTCCATTTTCTCTCCAATCTGTCCGCAGAGAAGCGGTCACCCCGAAGCACTCGCTTATGATGCTCGTCGACTGTCATTTGGAAGCCATGGAAACATTTGAGGCCAATGATTTCGGTCGGATACGTTGGCTTGGCTGATTGTAGATGCCTTATCCAGGCGTTGCGGAACAGCACCTCTCGAATTCCGGCCCATGTGACATTCCGACAATCATATACGACCAGCTGCAGCGTTATTTTGGGGCGCACATCCGAGTTCAAAGATCGCTTGGATCGTTTCAGCACCATGGCGATAGCCGCGATTAGGGATAGGTCGCTAATTCGCGTGTTGTCCATATCAATGCTTTTCAGCTTACGACAGCTTTCAAGCACAGGGAGCATGCCCAGATCGTTGATGCCTTCACAATGGCTGATGGACAAGTGTTCCAGAGTCTCGGTACAAGGGGCCTGGGCGAGGTGTTGCGAAAAGAGTGAATTCGTGAGCCCCTCCAGGTCCTCCAACTCTAAATGGGTGAGTCGGGGGGTCGACGCGAGTATTGGCTCTACTGCCGCATTAGTCAACAACTTGCACCCTGAAAGCTGAAGCCCCTCCAAATCTGGCACAGCATGGCCAATGGTTCCAACGCCGCTGTTAGATAGATAAATGCATCGGCTCAGGTCCAAGTGCCTCAACTTGCGCGGCGGCACACGAGGTCGTCCGGTAAGTATGTTGAACTCTGGGTCAGGGCCCTGTATCATGACTCGTAGAGCGTCGTCGGTCAGGTGGATGCATCCGCAGAGAACGAGTCGCTCAAGATTGTTGGTGGTGAAGATGGATTCGGCAGTCGACAAGTCATCAAAGCCTCGTACTTCTCCGGCTCTGAGGTCTCGCAATCTGGGACAGGAATCGATGACCGCTTTGATTCCACGAGCCTCTACGTTTTTACACCACGACACATTGAAGCTTTCCAGTTGTGGACATGACTCGGAGATAATCTTGCACGACGTGTTGGAGACGGCAGGCAACCCCGTCAAGTTAAGATGGACCAGCTTCTCATTTGTTCTGAGAAACGTGTGTAAAGTGCTTTTCTGAATGTTCCGGCATCCTTCCAGCGTCGCATTGATAAGGTTTCGACAAGATTTAACGACAGCCTCCGTGCGCTGGTAGTGTTCCACCTGCACACAGCCTCTTAGGTTCAGGTGTTTAATGAAAGGGCCTGCCACCACGATCATTCTGGTGAGCGATTCCGCGGGAATTTCCTTGTAAAACTCGGAGGCATCGATCGACGTCCAACACTGCCCGTCAAAGCATAATTTATGGAATGACCTGCTCACTCTGGACGCCTGAACTAGCTCTTTAGGCCGGAGGAAGGACACTATCCTCACTCGTATTTCATGAGGCAACTCCTCCCATGATGGGTATGGGGGTTTCGAGATCCCCTTTCCCGAAATCTGAACCTGGCTTTGTACGTCTTGTTTGACAGACCTCGACTTGATAGAGACTGCCACCGTGGCAGGCGCACCGTTCTTGTCGTCGAAGTTGTCCATCCTTGAAGTGGCCAATTGAGTCTCGACGCTGTCGAAAAAAGGAAGCTCGTGACTAGATCTTGGCGATACAGCATCCGAAACGCTCGGTAGACCAAGCGGAGATGGCTGAGGGGTCGAGGGTCTGCCCCCGGAGTTGGTCAGAGGAGGGCCATCATCTGCTAGACTAGCACAGGAGAGAGTGGCTCTCGTGCGGTACGGGCTGCTACTTGAACGAGGGCGACGAAGGCCATTTAGTGATGGCGAGGATGAGATTCTTTGCAAACCCCGCAGTAAGCGCTGACGATTTTTGCCTTGACTGGGTCTCTCGGGATGCGTGGCAATGCCGCTACCGCTTGTCGACGCTGTCGCAATCGCCGAGAGACGAGAAGTAGAACTTGAATGAACGGCATTCATTTCGACGACTTGACCGTTGGATATATGGGCGGCGATGCAGTGTACGCCTTGGCGTCGCTATCTTATCCTCACCCTCTTCTTCCGCTAGCCAAGTATTCGTAAAATAGCTTGCCTGTTGTTCGCGGGTTGCACCGAAGAGTGAAAGACCAGAGATTGATCGGCGGACACAGAAAAAACCGACGAGGGGTTTCTGTCACTAGTTGTCTGGCAAGAAGAGTATTGAGCCTGGCGGTGACCAGCGGACAAAACCTCGAGCATATCAGACAGCAGGTAAAGGTGTAGAACGAGGTTCTGCGTGATGGCCAGCCACCGTGTCACGAAAAGCTCATGTGTCGAAGCATGCAGAGACAAGTGTCAATAGAAGGACGAGAGATAAGGGAAACTATCACCACCATCAAGTGAATGGTGGTGGTGCGATGCGATGCGACCAGGAGCCTTGCTGCGATCAGCGGACCTTCGGAATGGACCGAGTTGGCCGCGGGGTTTGGTCAGCAGGCCTCACTCCGGAGAGGAGGCAGGTGCGCGTGTTGCCTCGAGACAGACGCTCGAGACAGGCGCTTGAGACAGCGTTTAGAATGTGGTTCGCAGATTCAGCGAGAGCAGAAATGAAGGCACATGCCCTTTCAAGTGACCATCGCCACGATCACGAACACGATCGCGTCCCGTGGAGGGAAGAAGGAGAAAGAGTAGAGAAATGGGATTCAACGAGCAGGACAACACGTTGGCGGAGACAGCTTCGGAAATGCCGGATCCAGCCTGCTTCGGAGTCGGGGCATACCTTCAGCATTGTTTGGTCTCGTAATGGCTTGGCCTAGTATATATTTTGGCTTGTGCGGTCTTGTCATGTAGTTAGTCTTGGAGGCGGGTCGCTGTGGTTATGGTGGTCATGGACTCGTGGACTCATGGCAGACAGCAACTCAATGCACTTTGAGCGCTGGACAAGACTTGAAAAACGCCCAAGTCACCGCTTCGTCCTCGCTCAAACTGCCATTCAATGGCAGCTGTAATTCTGATCGTCACTGATGCAGCTGCTCATCGATTGATGCAGCGTCGATTGTACCTTGCCTGGTCTGAGGCCGGTGTAGGAGCCTAGGAGGTACATACATGGTGTGGACCCCGTCCGCCCCATTCTTTCCCCCGCATCCAGTCCCCTTCTTGTAGAGGGTTACCCCGCCCTCTGCGGTTGTTTCGGATGGAGACATCCTGGATTCCTGGTCCACTCAGGAGCCGACTCTTTGAGCTCTTATCCTGATAACTTCCAGGTTTCACGATAGGTAGGTACATAGGTCCTGAGCGGGTATCCCTTTTGGACGCCGTAACATCTGGGGCTAGTGGTTTTCGGCGCCGTGGAAGTGGAGCTTTTGATAAGACTACATACCTCCCTACCAGGCAGGTATTCCCTCTTGCGTACTGCGCTCTTGACCGAGCCAGAAGTTCTTACTGTCACGGCTGGTCACAGCGGGCACAGTGGGGGAACCGGCGATGAAGCTCTATTAACGACAATAATAGACTAAAGAGCAAAAAGAGAAGAAAAGAGGAAGAGTGCCACCGGGGCACAGCCAAGTAGGCTGTGCAGAGTCTGCTGCGGTCACGTGGCTGAGGGACGCCTGGTGGCAGCGGTCCTCACACTTACTATTTCAATCAACATCACCTTGCCGTCGTATCATCAGTAACTATTGAACTCCCATCAAATTGATCCCTCTCACTTCAACATCTTTATCATGATGTTTTGATCCCTGTTCTAAGCTTCCCGCGAATACTCTTATTGTTCCCCATGGCGCAGCCCTTGACGAGTTTGATGGGTATGATGGAGATCAAATCGAAGATTTGCCTGCGTCCCTCTGTGTGGGTTGGCACTCTTGACGAGCTTCTTGCCTTCCCACAGCAATGGGTACTACGGAATGGACTGGTCTTTGTCAAGACCGCCTCGAGAATTATCGCATGATTGACGGACAGCTCACCGCAGGTACGTCAAAATTGGTTGAGATGATGGCGCTCAAAGACGCTATGTGTCTACGGGCGTTCGTCGAAGTAGTACCCGGCTTATTGACTGCCCGTTTAGGGTCGTGATATTTTCAGGGCAGCAAAAACAGATATTGCTGTTCAATCCGCAAGTTTGATGGGCAATCATTCATAGGCACAGAAGGAAGTTTCCGGGTCAATACTGACTACTGTGTTTCTGCGTGTTGCGTTTCATGCCCTACGTGGTGTTTCTGTGCATAGATACATAGCTAATCAAGTGCTCAATCATACAACCAGTTCGTGCCTTTATGTGTGGTGCTGCAACTTGCGGTTATACATCAATGGTGAAGCGATACTCCGTAGATCGCAGAGTTCCGTGGCAATATCCGAAGGAAGTGAGACACGTGCTGATGGGTGTGTCGGTAACAGGGCTGCGCTAGCTGAGTTCAGCAGCGACCCGCTTCTTGATTGGCAACGGCCTTACGGCGGCGGATGTTACGGCGCCCGAAAGGGATACCCGTCCTGAGCAGCCTCCACCGTCTCTACCAGTGCCATGGCGCCAGCATTTGCAATTTGTCCATTTTTTTCGACCTCTACCACGAACCGCATTTCAAAATACACGCGGATGTACGTACATAGTGTGTGTGCAAACACCATGATTATAAAGAGGAGCGAGGTTTTTGTGCGGACCTCGCTGGTGTTCACCGTTTAAGGTTGTTGTCGAGACCGCTCACCTTTGTCTTTTTACTTCATGTGCTGCTGGAGGAACGTGAGTTGATGGAAGTGGCACATGCGCATGTGCTGACATGATTTCCACACGCGACGCCCCCCCCGTGTCTCTGTGAGCCGGCTTAGGAGGAGCGGACAAAACATCCTTCGTCACCGACACAAGGTCTCAGCAATACCCGCCGCGTTGCATCTTACACATCGACGGCAGACGGAAGGCGGTGGGACCAGACAGGCACATGGGCCTGTGCTACAATCTACATTCGATTGCTTTTTAAAGGTACCTTAGTTAAGTACCTAATGTATGTACAGAGTATGTACGTATGTACAACCAAGTCAAGTTCAACAAGACCGCAAGGTCCATGACCGGCGGCTGGACGAATGCTTACACAGGCCTTCCGCAAACTGGGTACATACATACATTGCTATTATTTAAAAACTCTAGATTTACATACATACCTACTTGGTATTTGCGCGTTGGCTCAATTGCCTTTTTCCCTCAACAAGTTGCCGCAACCACACAACATTGATGAGATGACGCCGGCAGCTGCTCCATAATTTCGGCAAGTGGCCCCGCTTGCTTCGACTTTGGCCAAACAGAATTGCACGTGCGAACCATCTGCCAAAGGTACATATAGTCCCGGTATCTGTACACTCAACTTAAGTGGAGAAACACATACTTTGCTTGTAGATCATATCCCCATTTGCCCCCATCTAGGAGCCTGTCAAAATTCTTTGCAACTGGGCTCGTTTTGCTTTGGTTTTTCTTCAGCCCAATGAACTTGGATCGTCTGCTACATACATATCTGTTTTCTTTCCCGCAGGCAGAATATTTCCTCCGTGCTGAGCTACAGCACCGTAACCCGACCGTCGACTTGAAAGGACAAAGGCGGCATCGCCGAGGACCGCCAAGAGAGGAAGGATCGTCAACCGACAACAGTCATTCGGTGTGGCAAGAGCTCTCCACCGCGGCACCGTCACGCTCTTGCACTTGCTCTTGGCGCGACAGTGTCAATTCGGCAACCTCAACCCTCGTCCACCGATCCCTCTTTCATTGTCAACTCACTCACTCACTCACTCACTTGCTCACTACCACGATTCACGAACGCCACCGACCAACCAACCAGAACACCCCACCCTTCTGCTCTCGGCGCTCCCTTCGCGTTCGACGTGGCAACCACTTCCCCTCGCCCTCACACACTGCGTCCTGAGCTGAGCGTGCTAGACGTTGCGCATTGCTCAATCCTACCCACCGGACATTACCTGCCACTGCAGCAGCCAAGATTGCATTGCCAACGTCCGCTATTTATTCTGCCAGTATTTCGACGGCGGATTTGGGCTCGCCGTCTAGGATGCTGCAGATGCATGGCGGGCAACAAGAACGTGCGTCCCACCCTCTGCGTATAAGGATTTACTGTCTGCACTTCGGGTGAATGCTGCTGCGCGGATTAAGCCAAACCTCCGCTGACTATTGTTCTCTTCGCTACTACAGAAAATCATGACAGTGTTGAGAAAAATGACAGAGGCTGTGGCGAGCTAGCGCCGCCGCTGTCTATGCCCAAGAATCGCAGCACCGGCAATCTCGCTCTTCCCGGCGACTCGACTGTTGACCGAAGCCGATATCGCATGTCGTTCGAGGGCCCCCCGAGCTCTGCCATGGACTATGATGGACTAGCAAGGTTCGTTACGCACGGCTCATGGTCTGATTGCTTCCTCGACCATCTCCGTTCGCTAACAAAAGCTCTCCGCATCGTCCCTTTGCACAATGCAGATCTCCTCACCTGAGTGATCATGATCACGGCCCAGGCATCACAGGTTTGCGGCGCATTCGCCAGCAACATGCGCTCTCACGCGCACCTACCATATCGAATTCGAATGCTTCCTCGCGAAGCCCTTCTGTTGTTGCACTTTCTCGCTCGACTTCCATAACTGCCACACTCGCGGGCGCGGGCGCGGGCGCGGGCGCTGGCAATCTGCATCAATCTCTTAATCCGGCCTCGCCTAGTTTCTCGGAAGATCTGTCACGGTTTCCCTCGGAATCGCTACATTCGTTCTCTTTTGCTCACCAATCCGAAGATTTTATACAAAATCGCCAAACTGCTCTTAAACGTTCCATGGATTTTATGAAGGATCGACTAGGCTGGTCAATGGGCCCGACGCAAGGCAGCCTCGCTAGTGCCCAGGCTCGCGTGGCTGGGGATATCGAGACACAAACTACGTTGGAATTGCTTGCACGAGCACAGTTGAATAGGGCCACTCATCTGCCCAGTCTAGACGTGGCTGCTCTGCCGCCTCTGACTAGTCCAGCTGATGCTACAGGCGGCAACATATTCGAAAATCAATTCATGCCTTCACTGTCTCGCACAAACACTACCGCATCTGACACTATTGCTCCCAATGCTGCGCAAGCTCAAGTTCAAGGCACAAGGTCTCCGCTTATTAGGTTTCAGCCATCCGATGGCCTTGGCTTGGATACTTTGCCAGCTGTTCCGGAGCTGGATCATGAATGCAAACGGTCTGATCGGATTGATACAATACACGATGGTGGAGCTGGTATAACCAAGGAGCAAGGTCCCTCGCGGCCAACTAGTCTGAAGCGCACAATGACGGACACACTGGGAATTTTTCTACAGGACAAGATGATGGATACCATGGCTCAACCTTTTATTGCTGGGCAACAGATATATGACGAACCGCTTCTATCATCGACGGCAACGCAAGCTGGGCCGCTCTCCAAAGTTTTTCCCAGTACCATTATGCCAACTGCGCATGGGCACACCAACAGATGGGTCCCTGCTGCACAGGCCATTTTTACGACTGAAGCAAAACCACCGTGGACAATCATCGCGGCCAACGATTTGGCATGTCTTGTTTTTGGCGTGACAAAAGCTGAAGTGCACAAAATGGGTATATTGGAGGTTGTGCAAGAAGAAAGACGCGCTTGGTTAGAAGACAAACTTCTGCGAACCGAGGAGAGCGCTTCCAAAAAGACCCAGCAGAGACCTAAGCAGCAAAGTCCTGCAGCCTCTGTAGCCACGACACTACTTGATACGCGGCCAGGTATTACAGCACAGCTGCTGGGAAAACCCAACTCACGGTCACAGCCAGCCGGAACAGGTTCGAGACGAGCCCAAACTGTCCATAGTGGTGACTCGACCCTACCCGCAACTCGTGGCAGTGGGCTACATCATCAAGGCAACCTCTCAAGAGGTGTTCTGCTGTGCGGCGATGTCGTTCCCATTCAGAAGAGAAACGGAGCTACTGGCTCTGCCAGTTTGTGGGTGAAGGAGAAGCGTGTGGGCCTAATTTGGGTCCTTGAAGAAATTCACGAGGACGTAGCCTATGTCACCATAGACGACGAAGGACGTGTCAAAGGTGTCTCTGGCTCATCAGACGCAATATGGGGCCCCAAAGCCAAGGGATCTGGCTTTGACGTGGCAGCACTAATACCTCGAATCCCGCGGCAAGGAATTATACCAACAATGGGCGAGATTGACTTTGCTCAGATCGCCAAGAGGAGGTTTTTCACATGCCCCAACGCCCATCAAGTCAGCACTCCCTGTACGATTGAGCAAGTTCTTGGTAAGCTTGAATTACGCGTATCGACCTTCCCCCACATGGCCGGCATAGTCGTGGTAGACCCCGTAGATCTGAAGGTCCGAAGCTCCAATTCTGTCTTCTGCGGCGCACTCTTTGGGCACGAGAAGCCGGACGGACAACCCATCACCTCACTAATCCCCGGCTTTGACAAGATTGTAGACATCTTGACCCAGGAAGACGGGCTACAGATGTTGGATGGAATGGTGGTCCCAGAGCAAAGGTTCCGCAGAGCATCAGCTTTCCTGGCTTTGAAAGAGAACCGTTCCAATGCGGCTGTACACTTTCTTTACCCCGATGGCCTACCTGGCAAGCATCGGGACGGATCAGAGATCAAGATTGACGTACAGATGCGTGTTGTAGAAAGTGAGAAGCAAACGAGCGTCCCGAGAGAGACGACGGTCGCAAAAGGAGGCGATGAGGACATGGCAGCCATTGGTGACAAATCGATTACAGTTACACACAAAGAAATGGTCTTTGCGTTGTGGATTACTTACTCGCGGCACCTGCACGGACACGCTCGCCTGAGCGTTGACTCGCCCAGGCCATCGGGCTCCACGACGCCGCTTCACCAATGCTCTCCTGGCCAGACACCCCCAGTACACACGCCAATAGAAATAACATCAGACGGCGAGGATCTACCTAAGAAAGAAGAGAGGTCGCCACCGCATACCTTTACAAAGCAGCTTCGGGATGTAGCCATGAGTGCCGCTGCTAAGTTAACCGGACACTCGAAATCCGGGGCCGTGGCTGGAGCCGGGGTGATCAAATGTGATGAAAGGTCAGCACCGGCTAGAACGGCAGACTTAGCACCCAAGACGACGATTGCAGACTATTCCATTCTCGAAGACATGGGGCAAGGTGCCTACGGGCAGGTCAAGCTGGCCCGTTCCAAGTCGTCCGGCAAAAAGGTGGTTCTCAAATATGTGACTAAACGCCGCATCCTGGTTGATACATGGACAAGAGACCGAAAACTCGGGACCGTGCCGTTGGAGATTCACGTACTGGATTATCTTCGAAAGCCTGAGTTCAGGCACCCGAACATTGTGGAAATGGAAGGCTTCTTCGAGGACGACGTCAATTACTATATTGAAATGGCCCCCCACGGCTTGCCGGGCATGGATCTGTTTGATTATATCGAGTTGCGAGCCAATATGGAAGAGGCAGAGTGCCGAAGCATGTTTGTGCAGGTCGCGAAAGCCATTCACTTCTTGCATACCAAGGCGCTCATCGTACATCGCGATATCAAGGATGAAAATGTGGTTCTTGATGGTGAGGGCAACATCAAGCTTATAGATTTCGGAAGCGCGGCATACATCAAGAGTGGCCCATTCGACGTATTTGTTGGTACAATTGGTGAGTGTCACTTTTTTTTATGCTCCCCACTCAATGTCCCTGGTCAGTGTCGAGCATCCAAACTGATGCCTGTGTCGTTGTCGCACACAGATTACGCTGCTCCCGAAGTGTTGGCTGGTAGACCATATGGAGGTAAGGAACAAGACGTATGGGCATTAGGCATCCTCTTGTATACCATCATCTACAAGGAGAACCCGTTTTACAGCATCGACGAGATCATGGATAGGGACTTGCGGGTCCCGTTTACAATGAGCGACGAGAGTATTGATCTCATTCATCGCATGCTTAACCGAGATGTAAAGGACCGGCTTCATATCGAAGAGGTGGTGCAGCATCCTTGGTGTAAAAGAATAGACTGAAAGAAGAAATGTTTGGTGAACCGTGACGCCCAACCGAAAACGAACACTCGCTTAATCCGCTTCTGGAGAAATCTCTACTCTGCACGGCCTTGATCATCATCATCTCACCGCATTAGACAACCAGCCTAAACCCATCCCTGCGGACTCAATAAGACTTGATTGACATGATGGATGGGACCCCAATCGCTGGCGACGAGGAGTCCCGAACCAAAGTCGGAACAAAGCAAGTAGAACACGCGAGAGAAACCAGCAAGAATTCAACCAGAGCGAGCACACACACGACAACGACAACGACAACGACACGTTCAAAATAAGAGACTAAAGCTTTTCTGCTATCTTCTCCTTCAGGGAAAGAAGCAGGAGGCGGTAATTGGAAATACACAGCACGGCAGGCGCGGCATGCTATAGAAGGGACGGAAAGAGTTACACACATGCCACCGTCATACGACCACAGCGAGGCATAACGATTGATATTAGAAGAAATAGATCCGTCGCAGCACGGGCGCGCAAAACGAATAGAGTGCAAACATCAGCCGGCCACCATCTACATTTAATTTATGTCATTATACCATTTTCATTTTGAAAAAAAAAAACAGTTGAAAAGTATAGAATATTGCATACACTTCTTATCATGTTAAACTAACTATGATGTTGCGTTGACGCGTTTGTCGTTGAGCCTTACCTTGTGCGCCTCGAATGCGGCTGCTAGTTTAGTTGCGGCTGCCTACGGGTGGTATAGGGCGAAGCAAGAAAAGTATGAAAGTAGAAATACATACAGAGCATGTCAAGCAATATACATGGCGTGATGTGTGCATGTAAGTAAAGAGGTGTGAACGGGGAAGTACATGGGGAGGATAAAGAAGCGATTCCTGAGCTGCGTGTTCGAAGAAAAGCAGCAAGAAAAAGCAAGAAGAGAAGAGAAACAAGAAAAGAAGCGGAATGAGCAAAGAAAGCAAGAGGTTCAAGAAAAGTAGAAGAACAACACCTTGAGTGTCAGATATTGTCCATAGCACTAGTGCATGAGGCAGGCGTCCAACGCATCTTGTTCTTCCACGACAAAGAAGAGGTAGCTGGAAGAAGAGATGAAAGAAGAAAAAAAACGTTGATGAATGCGCATTTGTAGTCATGGCCATAACACAGCGTGTTAATAAAGGTGCAAACAACCGAAGCGCATGCCCGATAGCGTCCCTCGTAGCGCGGAATCTTCCTCGTTGCGATTCCCACAAAACCCCCCCCCCCTGAAGGAAGACAAGACAAGAAAAAGAATTGTTACAGTAGAAAGAAAGAGAAGAAAAGACGACAAGAATTAGTGATGATAAGAACAGCGGAAGAACCAGCACGAGACAAGAAGGGGAAGTCGAACAATGACGATAGAATAAGAACAAGGCAAGAAGATGAAAAGAACAATCAAGAGTAAGAAAACAAGAAGAAGAATCTTCTTGTGAATGCCAAAATGCGCGAATATCAATCAAACCGTTCCGCCACCACAACTCCCACGTCCACCCACCCTTGTCAATACACCCCGACAGTATCAAGCCCATCATCCAGGATCTCACCACATATTCCTTCTCCTTTACCCTCCGCACGACAAACCAAGTTCCAGCCTCCCATATCCCTACATTAGGTACATCTCAATGATGCCCCAGTTCCGGATTCGCCCGAAAGTTGCACTTGCATCGACACTCCGGCACAGGACACTCAACATGCCGCTCAAACCACTGCCTCGCGTGATCCAAGTGCAGGACATGTTCGCAACGCAGACAAAATGTCGGGAAGCGACCGGCCGTGCGCACCGCAGCCGAGCCCCTATCCACGGATTTCTTGTCGGCGCGGGGTACACCCACGATTTCTAGGCAGACGACACAGCGTGGTAATTGTCTCCCGCAGTTGGGACAGCTGATGCCCGCGTTGATGCTCGTCGCTAGGAGCGGGTTGCTCGTCTCGATTGTAGAAGAAGAAGAAGGCGGTGGTTTGGGGGATGAGGATGACGAGGAAGAAGAGGAAGCGGTGGTGCTGGCTCCGGCGGCGGCGAGACGAGCTGCGGCGGCGCTTTCGTGGGCCGCGAGTGAGGTTTCGGCGTCGCAATAGACGCAGCGGAGGGCGATTTGACGGGGCGGTGCCTGCAAGGTGGGAATGCCGTCGCGTTTAGAGCGCCGAGTCGATTCAACCTCAAATTTGGTGCGCTGGAAGAATAGCCGGTGGCGTTGGAGGTGTGTGCGGTAGGCGTTGCGCCAGGTGCGGCAGCGAACGTCGTCGATGTAGCGTGGGTGGGCTGTTGAAAGAACGAGGGTGGCTGTTTGCATGTCTTGGTATTTCTCAACATAGCGGGCGAAGATGTCCACGAGGTTTTCGGTGATGCCTGTGAGAACGATGCCTTCAATGTCACCGTCCTCGATGGAAAGGGCCACGTTATCTCGGAGCCACTTGGTGAGCTGCTCGTCATCAAAGTTGCGAATGGCAACGACAACCCGATCAGCGAGCGGCAAGGAGCGCTGGTTTGCGACGGTGGCCCAGTCGCCAGTGGTAATGAGGGACGAGATGGCCCGCAGATAAGGGTCTGTCTTGGAGGGCACGATGTTGTCGAGCTCGAGCGGGTCTTTGTTGCCAAATCGTCGGTGTTTGTTATCGCGGCCGAGGAGCTGGAGGGCCAAGGAGACAAAGAGCAGCTCGGGATGCGGGGCGGTGGCCTTCTTCATAACTCGAATCGCCTCATCAATATCGCCGTGAAAGAGGTGGCGAGACGCGACCATGGTGTGAATAGCCACGGGATAATCCGCGCCAGCTTCCCCATCGACGTCGTAAGGGTTTCGACGTTGAGGGTCTCCCCAGCTGCAAATCTCGAGACACAGTTGGCGCTGGAAGGGCCTGCTAGTTGCGACGCCAACAAAGTCGGGCAGACCTCGCTTCTTGCAGTACTGTCCAACGATTCGTTCCCACTGCGCTGCGTCAGGCATGGTCGCACCCGGGGCCAGACGGGTTGCTGGGGTTTTTCCTGTGTTCGGGTACAACGGGTCGTCATCAGTGCCTTGCGCAAGTGAATTCCTAGGATCTTGGCGTTGCAATCAAAAGATGGACAACGCGAAAGAGAGAGATAGCCTACCGAGATCATTTGTCCATATGGGATGAACACCAAGATAGCTCAGATCCGTCTTACCGAGGAGTAGGCCGCCATCATCAGCAGCCTCTTCAGCATCTTTTGTTTTCAACAATGAACGTTAATAAAGCGTATTCTGCTTATACAAGAGAATTCAACGCTGACAGGAAGGAAAAACGTGCTTCACAAAGATACTCACCTGCAACCCAGTCCCACACAAACCTTAGCCAGGGGTCATCCGACAGCACACGCCGGTTTGTTGCCGCATCGAAGAGGTACTTCTCCTTGGCTCGGAGGAGCAGCGAATGGTCAACCAAGCTTTGAGCTTCTCTGGGAAGGCCCTTGGCATTTGAGAGCGTGGCGAAGAGCGCCGCGTGAGCGTCCCGGCAAGTGCCTAAGTTATTCGAGGCGAGGAACATCTCACCCGGCAGACTGGACAGCTGATTCGCACCAGCGTGGTGGTATTGCGCTTTGTGATCACCCTCGATTCCTTGATCTGCTTGCTCATCTATAATACAGGATCTGATCATGAGCAGCTTTTCGCTTATGGTGCTCGCGCAGCGTAAAGCATGCGGCAATGACCGGGAGGTCTCGTCAACATGCTCGACGACTACTGGCGTTGATTCACTGTCGAGCAGCGCGTCGTTGACACAATCCGAGATATTGGCCTTGTCTGGCCCGAAAATGGGCACATCAGCAAGAGCCTTCTCAATCAACGACGACCTTAAGATCTCAGACGTCTGAGCTGGTTCAAATTGCATAAGATCGTGGTAAGGAGCATCGTCTAGGAGGGGGGAGTGTTTAGCATTACATTATCTACGGGCATCAATCGAATGCGTGGGGCAGCTCACCTTCCATTCCTCGATGGGGCGTTTGCCAAGGAACCAGCTTATAGACGTGGTCCACCATTCGCGACGATAGTTCCAGGATGCCAAACACTCCATTGGCCCTCAGAACCAACATCCTTGGTTGCAGCGACCGTGAAGGCAACGTAGCCCAATCAAATGATACCACTCGGTCATTTCGTCGATAGTTGTTTCGAAAAGAGACGTCCATGTCGTGGGATCTTTGGACGCGCAGCAGCTCAGGGCCAGTCTGAGGCGCTGCCCCTGCTACTTCCAAATGTGTTTTTGTTTCCAAGACCTTGAGCTGGCCTGTTGGTGAAAGTGCCGCTAGTAGGCCACGGCGGTCTCGGCAAAAGCGAAGGGATCGAATTAGAGAATGTTTGCTCTCTGCCAGGGACGGATCTGAGTCTGTCTCGATGGCTTTGTTAAGCTGCAGAGCTCCACCCCACGGAACTGCACCGTCGTCCACAGCTCGCATGTATGGGCGAGAAGCTAGCGGTCGTGAGGTTGCTCGTCGATCCCATATCATGACACCGGGATGGTCCAGTGCAGACGACGCAAAGTTGTTCTGGTCAAGATAATCAATGGCCAGATTGTTGTTGCACTTGGTCTGGAACGTGACATTCCCATTCGGATCTAACACATGTTAGCCGGAGCTGTTCATTTTCTGACCTCCTTATTTCCAAGGACCCTGGGCATCTCCATAGAATGCTGCAAACCTCTAAGATCAATGAGCCTTACGCCGTAACCTCTGATACCGGCCACCAGTGTGAGCGGACTATCTTCAAAGAACTTGAGACTCGAGATAGACGTGCTGGGCTCAATTTTTGTGTATGGATCAACAAAGGCAGATGCAGAAGAAGAGAAGCCAGTATTGGGTAACTCTTGAGCTGACAGGCGATTGATATCCCACACGTGCAAGCTTTGGTCTAACCGCACGCGATCAAGACCAACGGCGAGAAGTCCAGTGGTGTTGAAGGCGACGGCTTGACAGGTCCTGGCCACCTTGACTCCAATCTCGGCATATGCTTTCGAGTTTCCGTGGATTTTCAACAAATTGATGAGACCAGTCCCAGTCCCCACGGCCAAAAGACTCGAATCGGCAGGCGACCAGTCGTAGGTTGTGAGGGGCGGAAAGTCATCGTGTCGGCTGATCCTGGAACAATCAAACTTGTGATTATTAGCATACCCAGTTGGTTCGTAGAGGTGCACGCTGCGAAGTTGCAGGTTGACGTGAACAAAGCTGTCGATGGACGAATTCGGCGACCATTTGACCAGACCTGGTTCGGGGCGATTCATATTGCAAGTAGAGATTGTGTATGAATTAGCGACAGCGACGGCAGCCCAATCGCCCAGCAGCTTTTCGGGAGACTTGAATAGCTGTCGGACCAAGTCCAGGATGCGTTGCGTGTCTGCGAGTTGTGCGAAAAGTTTCCTGGGGCGGCTACTTAACCGCTTTCCGATGCTGCCATGGAGGTTGAAAAAGGGATGCGATCCGTCATTTGCCGCATGACCACTGGCGAGAGTTTCTTTCTACTGACAAGCGTGGGCGGAAAACAGGCGCGTGTAAGAAGAAGTGAGGCGGTCATGAGACGGCCAGACCGACAAGCTGTACATTAGACATTAGGTTGTAGTTCGTTGATACTTCTCGGCATCCAAGCTCGCGATTGGTCACTTCTCATTGGTCCGGCCAGGCACAAGTATGTGTACATGCACAAACGCTAAACGGCTCCACCATGGGGCAGGAAAAAAGTTGCCCGGCTTCCTCGTGGTGATGTACATGGTAGAGATTGATTCCTGCTACATACACACAACTGTTCATCATTGATTGCAAACATGAGTCTGAAGCGCTCTTTCGCCGACGTGGAGTCACAAGACCACAATGGAACACCTTCAAGTGCAACACATCACGGGAAATCCTCGTATCTTAAACGACAAAAGCAGTATGGAACCGGCATTCAGAAGGCAAAAGAAGATCGAGCAAGTTTTGCCAAGAAACGAATCCGTACTATTGCGCGACTCCTCCAACGAAATACAGATCTGCCTGCACACGTGCAAAACGACCTACAACGCGAATTGGCCACTCTGAAGGCTACCGTGGCCGACAAGTCAATACACAAGAGGCGGAGTGCCATGATCTCCAAGTATCACATGGTTCGGTTCTTTGGTATGTTCCAGGGCGGTCACTATGAAGAACTTCAATACATAGTCACAAGCTGTGGTGGAAAAACCTTGCTGACACGATTTACTGCAGAGCGAAAGAAGGCGTCACGATTAGTGAAGCAGCTGAAGCGCAAGATCGAGCAGAGCCCCGATTCAGACGATGTCGAAGATCTCAAGCGTCAACTGCACATTGCCGAGGTGGACGAGGCATACACCATTTATCACCCTCACTTGGAACCCTATCGAAGTTTATATGGCAACGTAAAGGCCGACAGCATAGGGAAGCAGGACGGCGAGGACTCAGAGGAGGCAGAAGAGGAGGCCAAGAATGACGCCCCCATAGCCAAGAAAGCGCTCGACGCGGAAAGACCGTCGATGTGGTCTGTTGTCGAAAAGACTATGGAGAAAGGCCTTGAGGCGCTGCAACAGTTACGAGAGCGACGACCTGATGACCTCTCAGTCTCTGCCATGAAGCCGCCGCGTGCGACCAAAAACCCAGCACACAGCAAACAGGACATCAGCAAACAGGACCCTGCAGGGCAAGATTCAGCGGTCAAGAGCAACCATGACGCAAAGAAGGAGGCCAAGATCACCATTCCGAGTGGCCGAACCCAAACGGGTGAGAAGACGCCACTCAATCGCAGGGAACGAAGGCGGCTTATGCGCGAAGCTGAAGCAGATAAGGATTCGGATGACGAGGCAGAGGGCGGCGGTTTCTTTGAGGGATTGTAGTTTAGAGGCTGGGAAGGTGAGAATCTGGGGACTTACGAGTGAACAAGACAGGGAAAAGCATAGCAGCGGGCGTCATAATTGTATTTCCTCTTCCACGGTGCCATAGGCTTCATTGACTTTACCCAAAGCTGGCCCAAGGGCTTCATGCAAATGTTGATATAAACAGAACAAGACGATTAAGCATCAGAAAATGGCAGCCATCCATCAATCAAGTCGCGTGCTGCTGTGCTGTGTTGCGTGAATCACTGAACAACCACATGGCAAACTACACGAAAATGATACGGTTTGACGACTCCCACTTCCTAAGCGTCGCTGCCGCCAACGGCACAACCGCGCGTGGCACAAGTTCTGCTGCAACAATCCCATCATGCATAGCTGGGAAAAGATTCGCACACGGCAGTCACTGTAGAAATCTGCAGCAATCGAGGTCGAGGTTCCGAAATTCTCATTGATGGCGCGTCCACGAGATTGTTGGCAGTGCCGGCATAGCAGCTTGACCCGAACCCCGCCGTTGCGGCGAAACCTCCTCACATCTTCGCAAGAGTCCAAGACATCTAGGAGGTACATACATATAACGGCCGTCTGTCCTGTCACCAACACCAACCACCCACACGCACGTCAAACATCCCCACCAGCCCTCAATAACGTCACAGCCGGTTTTCCTTCCGTTCTTCCTTCTTTCTTCCTTTCTTTTGGCCCCGCTTTCGCCAGGGTCCGCGTGCGCCATTCCGACTTTTTTGAATTTCGGCATCGTCGTTTGTTTGACATCGACTCGCTCGTCGCTCGCGTTTGCCTCGTCTGCTCGCCCTACGCCGTCGACTATCTCGAAGGTCAGGAAAGGACGAGCGAAGGAAAGCACACAGTCGCCTCGCCCCTCCTCGGGAGGACCTCCGTCTGTCCATTCCCACGCCCAAGAGAGGATAGAAACGAAAGGAAGAGGAAAGAATCACAAGGTGTCCACGTCTTTCTCAACCCCGAAGTAATGGCAGCAGCGCAGCAGCTTTGCGTCCCGTGGCACAAGCTCTTGGATTGGGTGCAGCAGCAGATTGAAACGGAGGCAGAGACGGGTCAGCCGATTGCGCTGACGCGGCTACAGCTCGAGGCCGTGTCACACCTGATTCCGTTCAATGAAGAACCCAACGTTAGTGACAAGGACTACGTGAGCCTTCTGTTACGTATGTGAGATTATTTCCGACCCTATATTCTTCTCCCACTCAGGTTCCTTCTGTTGAGCTTCCATATGCACGTCGTACTTGGTTCTTGTAAAAAAGAGACAAAAGATAGACTTGTCTTTCTTTTTTTCAACTTCCACCTTTTCTCTTGAAAGAAAAAGCTAACGTTGGTCTTATTTACAGAAAGTACACAGTCCCGCCGGCTGGGTCCACCGACATTTACAAACCCAGAGCCCGTCAGCATGCCTATTGACGGGCATTTTGAGCCCCGATGGCAGTGTTACTGCGACATAAGGTCTGTTGGAAAGTTTCCTCGTCTGGGCTACGGCATGTCGACTACGCAGCCGGCACCATGGTTTCAGTCAAAGAAGGTGTGTTCTTTTTTATTTTCTGTCAAAAGAAGCTAAAAGTGTTATGCTTTGTCCTATTCGTTGCTCCTTTGGCGAAGAAGCCACCTTTCCCCCCCGGTTGTGTGTGTGTGTGTGTGTGTGTGTGTGTGTGTATTTGTACATTTGTGAGTTGAAACGTACTTGTCTAACCAGATTTGCCCTCAGAATGCCAAGCAATTCGCTGCCAAGCAAGCACTGGATTTCCTCTCACTGACCCCGTCAACGGTGCACTCTGGCCCCTCGCTGCTTGACAAGAGACCATGGCCAACGACGCCGCATGAGAAGGTCAGTCGCCCTAAATGGGAGCCTGCAGCCATGGGTAGTCTGGCACCTCCAAGCAGCAGCCTGGCACCTACGCCCTCGGCCATGCCATCTTCCGTCCCGTCCTTGACAACCTCCGCTCCTTCTATCCCTCTCCCTCCTCCCACCACGAGCACCCTCTCCGCTCCGGACGCCAACTCCGCGTCGTCCAAGAACCAAACCGTCTTCGAGCAAGTCGCCACCCTGGCAGGTCGGATGGGCATCGACAGCCCGAGCTACAAGATTGAACCGGATCCTGCCGGCGGGGAAACCTTCTGCGGACGACCCATCTTCAGAAACGGTGGGCGCGTTCCGTTGGAGTTGGGAATGATAAAGGGCGCGGAGAGCCCGTCCCAGGCAAAGATGCGGGTCGCAGAGGAGGTGCTCACTTGGCTGGATGAGGAAATGCAGAGGAGGCAGGCGGTGTTTCAGAATATATGGAGTAAGGCGTCTGAGTAGGGCTGGTTTGTGCTGAGTTGGTGGGGGTGATATGGGAGGATATGGTGAAAAGTTAGCAGAAATGTGACAGGAAATCGACGGAGAAATGTTCACGGAGACATG
This sequence comes from Claviceps monticola, assembly GCA_018360055.1. Taxonomy (NCBI): domain Eukaryota; kingdom Fungi; phylum Ascomycota; class Sordariomycetes; order Hypocreales; family Clavicipitaceae; genus Claviceps; species Claviceps monticola. Next base: position 20,740 of record SRPP01000291.1, read on the forward strand.
TTGATGGAGACGTGTTGAGTGGGAGATGGGTGCTTACAGCATGGTGACGGATGACAACAAGATGATGGATGCTATGATGGAGGTGTTGGACTGACTGACGATGCTCATGGCTGCCACAATATATCATGAATTCTGAGCTTTTGGCTAATGTTTTCTTCCTTTCCACTGCGTCCTCTTCATTCAGGGAGGGCACTTACTTGCCATTTTTTTCCAAGATGGCACGGTGTTGTTTCACTCATTGGCCATAGCTATTGTCAGCCAAAATGTCTCTATACAACAAAACACACCATGTAATGTTGGATGCTGTCCCAAATCGACGGCCATGAACCCGTCTTCCTTATCCCAAATTCACATTGCTAACCAACTCCTCGACGCCCGAACGAGTCGTCCAAAATTGCGCTCCACGAGCGGCTTTCCTTTCCTCTTGACCATCCACATCAACCAGCAGACGGAAGATGCCCACCTTGACCACGACCACGACCACGACCATGTCCTCCCCGTTTCTCTCTCGGCCCACCATTGGCCTTGCCCATCGGCACCGCCATCTTCAACCCAGCCGGCAAATCCGCCTTCTTGACCCCCTCCTCCCACAGCACGCCCACCCCCTCCGCCCTCCCCCTCACACTCTTAAAAAACCGGGCATCCAAAACGCCTCCCTCCCCACCATCCGTCAAAATCACCCCGTTCTGACTCCTCCACCATGCGATCCCCTCCCCAAGGCTCCTCTCCAGGTCAATCTCAATCAGCAGCTCCGCATCCTTCCTCATACCGCTCAAGGCGCCCTCCTCAAGCGTCTTATCCGAGCAGTGAATGTGTCCCCTGTTCATGGGCTTCAGGCCCCCCGAAGTGAGAATCGCGTCCCAAAACGCAAAGTACGTCCCGTGGATGACGCGCGCGGGAAAATCGACGTCGCCTACATTGATGGGCGTGAACATGGCGGCCGGGTCTACCGCGAGAGAGTGGCCCTGGTTCGCGCGGATGAGGTAATCCCGCGGCGAGGAGGAGTCTTCTGAGACGGGGGATTTGGGTTTCAAGGCGAAGCGTTGCTTGGCGTTGGTTTCTACGATGGATTGGATCTCGGTGAGGGAGACGTTGAGGGAGTTTAGGGGGCCCCATTGTAGCTGGGGCGGGTTAGCTGAAAGTATACAGTCAAGTTGGCTCGCGCGAGGGAATACAAAGAGGAACATGATGATGATGATGATATCAAGTATGTCGCAATTCCTTAATTCTCGAGAGACAGCGGATGTGTACAGCGGATGTGCAACCCAAGTAAACATGGGGGATGGCGCAATGAACAACCAAAGGGGGGGGGGGGGGGGGGGAATATAGGAAAGCGCAGTAAAAAGACTAATTTGCAAAGCCACAACACCAGTATACAGCCAAAAAGACAGGGGGAACGTAAAAATCTCAACTCACCACTTGGTCTAACCGCGCAAACCCCTCCCCATCAAGATCTATCCCCGCCTTCTGCGCCTGATGTCTCAACAACCGCGACAGTGCCTTCGAAATCTGAACTTCCCTGCCCTCCCCTCTCCCGCCTCCGCCTCCGCCTCCGCCCCTCTTGCCTGACCGAGTAGCTCCCCATGGCTGAGGTGCAGGCGCGTCTTCTGTCCCCAGATCGCTAGTTTGCGCTAGCGGGATCACATCCGAGGCCGTGTTGGCCATGGTGAGCCTGTGATAGTCACGTTTGTGGTGGTGGGCGAGGGGGCCTGTCGGGGACGTGGCGCGCGGTAGATGAGAGTGCACGGGGAGAGTGTAGAAGAGGCGTAGGAGGGCCTGGATGAAGGAGCCTCGAAGGAGATAAGCTGTGAAAGGGATCTTAGAGGGTAGCAGATGAGAAATTGTTCTCATGTGAGAGAGAGGGTGGTGTGAATATAAAGGAAGGTTGGCTCGGAGTTGCTTTGAGAGGAGGTGGGGGTTGGTTGTTGGCAGAAGTAAGTACATAGTTAAGCTACATATGTAGCTGTGTGTGAGGGCGGACACAGCTTCGACTGCCCGATCGCACGGTGTGGCTTGCGGGATTGGCGTGGTGTCGCACAGTGGATTGGGCACGGGACGCTCTGCGACCCACTGTGGGATAGAACTCTCACTGATGAAAGGGACATACGGGACAAGAGATCGTTGGAGACTGGATGGGGGTTTTCTGTTTTGAATTTCCTCAAGCTTTTATGATTGATAGTTTGATACTGCATCATCGCATCTCTAATCGCCCTTGCTTTTGTTTCCGTGACGTTTCGTCGTCTTATTGTTGGAGGTATCGTGAGTCGTGGGACTCGTGGCATTCTCCAGGTCCAATGCAAGACAAGCTTCACAAGCGCGTCACTAAAATCGCTAGGGAAGTCAAGTAATTAGGTAGGTATGCACCAGTCAAACTCCGGTGAAGTGGGAATAGCAAAGTGCATAACCTGTTGAGAAGTATGTAAGCCATGCTCGGTGCTGGGAGCCGCATCACGTGACGGCCTTACCAGCCAGACGCACATATTTTCCACCTTCTCACTCGTCGAGTGACCTAGCTCTTTAGTCAAATACACACCACCATTATGCCCCCCAAATTGCTCAATATAACCACACATTTCATCACCTCATCAACACAGTCCCCGGTCACGATGACAGTATGAGTATTTAAGCAGTAGCAGTCTGCCAAACAACCATATTCAATAACCTACTTCCTACTAAATATTCTCCGTCCCCTCATAAACAATATGTAGGTAGTCAAATGAAAAAATGAACCTCGAAAACCCTCCCCCGCCCGGTTTACACAGAATGAGAAAGAAAAAGTAAAAAGCCCCGCAATCATTTTCATCAAACCACACAAAAAGAGAAGAATCGACACACCCAAAAGCCACACACCCAAGAAGAGAGCAAGAGAGAGAAAAGGAAAAAAAAGAAAGAGGCCAAGCCAATGCACCAGCTTGCCATGTTCATCACATCATCAAAGCTATGTATCAACAAAAGAGACAGGAGACAAGAGATACTTCCTGTGCGAGGACCTCTAAAACAAGATTTAGACAAGGAAGAAGCGCAAGACAGTATTCCTGCATGGTACCGCCCGACAAGAATCCGTGCATTGTCGGCGTGACTGTTGATTAATTACTTTGGGAATTTTGGGAATTATTGGTTGTTTGTGGGCTTTCCGGGTGTTCATTGGTGAACCGCCTCATCGGTACGCTCCAGTAGGTGTCCCAGAATTTGTAGCAATGAAGCCCTCTCGATTTCGACGCGTAGTCAGACTACTAGCCCTGGCATGCGCAATTCCTTTGCTCAATGGAGGCCCTTGCCTCTGCGACGCATCTCCTGCAGCGCCCTCGTGCATGGATTCCTGCTCCACTGGCTGCCTTTCGTGCCGCCGCGAGGGGAACACGCCATTTGATCCGGGCGAGCCCCCCGAACGAGACGAGTGCAGATTCGTGGACAGAAAGCGGCGACGGGATTGCGCTGGTGAAATGGGCGAGGAAGTACCATGAGACGCAGACTGGGCTGCTTCCGAGGGGTATTCTCGTCCCTGCTGGCCCCTCAACATGTTCACATCGGTGCCCGCCCGAGATGGAGGTCGGAATTTCTCCTCGTGAGGGGCGTTCTCGCCTACAGTGCCGCGACGGTTCCTGCTCATGCCAGCAGATTGGCGGTTCTCGTCGGCTTCTTCGGTTTCTGCGCGGCGGCTTCGTAGCACGGAGGTCGTGCGCTCGAATTCCGGTTCTTCTGTACCAGCTCTTCTGGTGCGGGCAATCATGAGCGAAGATCGTCTTGATACATTGGCGTCGACGGGGGTGTTTGGTGTCGAGCCATTAGTCCTCAATGCGGGTAAAGCCGAGCTATTTAGCATCAGGCTTCGGCGCTCTTCAAACCTGGACATTGCCCTGGGGCTGCTCGAAATCGGGGGCAGTTGATCCACAACACTCGTTCGCCTAGTGACTGGTAGAAGACTGCTTGAATATGACTTCGGTAGGGCACCGGGAGTGGCCGGAACATCGTGCTGGGCCACGACGGGCGAAGTTCTTGCAGTGGCTAGCTGCTGCGCTGTCTCATCCCCGAGAGCTACGCATAGCTCTGTGAGGCTTCGACAGACGGAGTCGGCTTTCCTGCGCAGTTGACGGTCAGTGACAGCTCCGCCTCCACCAGCCCCGACGACACTCGCTGCTCCAGAAGATACGGGACCTGGCTGGCCCGGACCGCCCATCATGGACGAAAGTGTCATAGCATCGTGAGCCGCCGCCTCCAATGCTTGATAGACCTCTGAGCTCAGGAACGGTTTCGACTTGGCAAGAGCCGAATGCAGGATCGGGTATGCCTCTTTTTGGGGACCCGTCGTGCTCGACACGTCTGCTACCCGTCCGAGACCTTGTCTCTTGGGCGACAAAGACATGGTCGTAACTGTTGTCGCTGTGGCCGGGCGCTCCTCCGAGTGTCTGGCAACCGCGGCCCCGGATGTAGGGGGGAGCTTGCCCGTCAGCTCAAGCCTTTGGATTCTCGACTTGAGGTCATCCAATTCATCCCAAACGGTAGACGGCGCCGTGGTTGATTGAGGGGACTCGGTTCCCTCCAAGCCTTGGACCGGTGATGAGCCATAGTGTCGGCTGTGATTCAGGCCAGAGGATTTGTATGCAGAATTTCGTCCACCCACAGTCGTGTTGCTCTCTACTAAAGATGCGCGCCTGTGCGCATATACGCTTCCTTCATGGCCATTCTCGTACCCGACGGCGGATTTTGCCGAAAAAGATGGGCGCAGGGTCGGGCCGCTGGAGCGTGGTGGCACAAACTCGTCCCCAGGCTGGACGGTAGCGGCCTTTTCCCGGTTCGTTGTGGAGCGGAATGTGGTGGCTCGGGACAGCTCGCTTGTCTGATCTTGCTCGAAATACTTGGTTCGAGGCTTGCCTTCTTGGTCAGATAGCCGCCGGCGAGCTCTTGTAGGCGACTTCGGTTCGTGATAAGACGTCATGACATTGGACAAGGGACGTCTAAGAGAAGTTCTTCTTAGATAGGACTATGACGGAGATGTTAGCGGTTTACGGCAATAATGATGCGCAGGTTCGTGCTTACAATCGAAGTCAGAGTGTCATCATCCACCTCTTCGTTGCTGGGGCGAGAGACTGGCTCTTCGCGAGCAATTCGCATGAAAACATCGCCAGTGTCTTCTTGTCGGTCAGCATCACGGTGAGCCTTGTGATAGGAAGAGGAAGAGACCGCTTGAGCGTATCTGCCTTCCAAGACTGATGGTGACTGGTCAGAGGCCGGGGAATATGCAAATGATTCCCGCCCATTGTAGGGGCGAGGAATCGAGCTCATGCCTTTCATCAAGCTCTTTCGAGAGCCCGAGGGTTGAAACGAACGGGTTGGCGGCACCTGCTCTGGGGGTGATAGGCTGAAGTGTACGCGTTGCCGCTTGGTTTCCGACTTGTGGGAATTGGGCGGGTCATAAGATGGTGATGATTGACCCTCATCTGGCGAGCTGCAGCCAGTTCGCTTAGGTAGAAGGGACTCTCGTTGACCACGCCTGCTGCTATCGGTAGTCGCCGATTTGAGAGCAGACTGAAGCCGAGGAGTGGACGGTTCGGCGCCTTGAACAGCCTGAAGTCGGCGAGAACTGAGTATCGGCGATGGCAAGTTCGACTTACACAAGGCAGACCCTCGACGAGTAGTCAGATACTTGCGACGAACGGGCGACGGGGGAGAAGTGGACGATGGGGGCGACGCGGGCGATTCTGGTGACGCGGGCGATGAGAGCGATGCGGACGATGGAGACGACGAGAGTGTCTGATCGACACCGACGTGGGCAGGTTCGGGAGAGGAGGCCCGACGTTGCTCGTGGGATGCCGATTTTTCGGCAGGCGATGACCGAGTCGCTGATCGTTGCTCGACGTGCCAATCTGATGCTCGACGACCACTTGCGGGAGACTTTGGCGGTGACGACGCGATAGAGGTGACTGCTACTGTGATACTAGCACGCGCCGCCTTGGAGCCTACGACGGCGTCGGCTTGTACGTATGCGATGTGGTCGGAGAAGGATGAGTCCCGTTGTTGTCGAGACCAGGGGCGTACGAGATGCGGGTGCGGGAGACAGCTCAGAAGCCGCTGGCGGAACAACAGGTCGTGATGAGAAGGGGACGATGCCGCTGTGGCAGGCCGTGTCTTCAAGTCGGCAGAGCAGGAGGCTGGCAGCTCGCAAGAAATATGACTCTGGGCAGTCGAATGCTGCTTTGGCGAAGTGCTAGAGTCGCTAGCGCTGGTGATCACGGTGTCATTGGCACCGTCACTGGGTGCAGGGACAGAGTAGGAGTTGGGAGATGGGGATGAAAGAGCTGGAACTTCTGGAAGTGCTGAATGGGAGCTCCTCGAGGGCGCAGAAGTTGAGCGGGAGAGTGGGCATGGACATGAGCCCGCTCCCGGGCCCGCCTGAGCCGTTTCAGCCCTTGTCAAAGCTAATAACGTGGTTGACGGCGAGCTGGAGCTGCCAGAGCCACTGCGAGCCCCACTCTCGCCAGCCTTGGAGTTTAGGGTTGCGCCTGCCGTTACATCTTCGCTTGCCTCAGAGCCTAGCTGGACTTCATTTGTGTGGCAGGAGCTGTATTTCTTCAACACTCCGTCGGTTACGGTGCACGTGCTGTGCGGGTGGCTGGCTGAGGCCGTTGTCGTTGGCATGGTTGGCGACTCAGTCATCTTGTCGACGACGCTATAACTATGCTGTAACTCTGCTGTAAGCTGTGTGCTGTGTGCTGTGTGCTGTTGACCCAAAGACGCAGGCCACCAGGTATTTATTTGGTAGCTGCTGCTCAGCAACAAGAGTTGCGGTCTTCACGGGAGCGAGACAAGAAGAACGGTTATTGGCCGCTAAGCGCTTTGGGGAGATGGTGAAAACCAAAAGGCGATGTCGTAGTAGTGTGATGATAATGGTTGTGCTGAAGTTGGTCTTCTGGATATAGACGTCTGACGTATCGTGAGCGATGGATGTGCGCGTTTACAGACAAGCTATTTCCAAAAAAGCATAACACGAATGTCTTTGACAAAAAGAGGATGGCAGCAGGAGAAGACGATTCTAATATCAAGAGCAAGCGAGACTTCATATGCACATTCGGTGCGGAAACTGACAGGCCGTGCAAACCGCACACATTCACTGTGGCCGCCAAATCCCAGCATCCAGGTCAGTTGTCACACGGGGCGTTTGAGCGGAGGCGCGTCCAGACGTAAGCAAACAAACACAAAACAAACGCGATTCGGCTATTTCTTGAGAAATGATACATCGTGCTGCGATTTCTCAGCAGCTGCAGCAGCCGCGGGCATCTGAAGCGGCATAGCGCCATGCAAATTGCTGTCTGGAGCTCCCACAGCGTCAAACGGGCGACGAAATGAGCGAATATGAGCCCTGACAGGCAAACGAGCTGACTGACTGTGCGGGGTTCGGCTGCTGTCGTCGACGTTGCTGCTTATTGTTATTGTTTCATTGGGTGTTGCACAGCTACAGCTGCCGCCGCCGCTGCCGCCGCCGCTGCCGCCGCGCTAACTGCTGCTGTCGCTTTCGGCGCTGTTGTTGTTGTTGTTTTTGTCTCGTCCTGGCTCTCAGCATCTTGTGTTACTTCTCACAGTTGCACTGCACCGACACACGACTGCGCCTCGTCATGAGAATCACCGAGTCTCTGCCGTTGTCAGTCTTTTCTGCCCCTCGCCAACACATACCAGCGGAGACACAAGACGCGAAATGTGTGCTTTCTGAGTCAGTTTATGCTCAGATGCCGGACATCTTCCTCCGTCTTTTCCCAGCAACCATCCACGCTGCGGTACATAATGTTTACGTTAGACAGGGGGAAACATGCAGGTGCTATGTCGTTCTTGGCCTTGCGCAGCATTGTAGTGGAGTCAGCCAGGAAGAAGGAAGCGCGATACATACGGAGTACATATGCTTGTTCAACGGGATGCGTGGCACCAGACGCGCTACATTGGCTGTTCTGCGCACAAGGGATCCAATAATTCGCGGCAAGTCTCAAAGCATGGCAACCTCGGGTCCTCAAGGTCCAGTTCTTCTTCCCTCACACATTTCGCATGAAGCTGCGGTCCGGTTTTGTCACTAGGTCGCCCGACTGGAGACAATACGAAATACGAAGATGCAGAGAGACACGATGCGACTGTTGCTACCATGTGAGAGAGTTGATCGGTAGGGCACTATGTAGGTACATATGCATGGGAGTCTTGTGCATTAAACGATGAGAGAGGCGCTCGACTTGCGCCCCAGCTTGTGGGAAAACGCGGAGGTCCTCTGCGCGCTTTTTCTGCGTGTCACGGTCGTACGGAGTACAACACGCGGGTTTGATGCAGTCATGAATCCGGTGCCACCGACGCGACCAGTGAGGGCCCGATAAGCGCGTTCTGAATTCTAATGATGCGTGCCCGGCTTTCAACGAAGTTGTCCTTCCTTACTCCATACTCCATCATACATTCCCAGTGTGACATCGTCGTTCTCAGCGCTAATCAGCACCTTGATGCTCTGTATAGTAGCGCTTCCACGCACTTTCCGAGTTGTGCGTCTTTTACGAATACTACCTGTCCAACATGACCCAGGAGTCAGGACAATTAGTCCATCGTGCCATCTATACTACATACATACCTACTCGTGGGTGAAACCTTTTGAAAAGGACACCCACTATATCTAGTGGGTGCGACTTTTCCGAGAACAGGGCCCCAATTCGAGAAGGGAACAATACGTGCGAAAATCCAGGCTTTCACCAGTTTTCGTCATCCAATATCTCCGCGTCTGGAACGATTGATCGGAGAATTGTTGAAGTCTGAGTTTTTCATCTACTATGACTTCCTACTAATGCTCATTTTGATGAGTTAAAAAGCGTGAATTGATGTTTCTATAATTCGGTATGATTCGAACACAAAGCGCAATTGACGACCCCATCCCGTTTTTTCGTGACCAAGAAATAGGATGGTTCTCCACCAAGATTGAAGTGTTTTTGTTCTCGAATTAGGACCCTGCTCTCGGAAAGTCGCACCCACTAGATATAGTGGGTGTCCCTTTCAAAAGGTTTCACCCACGAGTACGGAGTACATGGCACCCTCATGTGCAAATTTTGTCGTCAACCTGTCGCCACATGGAAAGTTGGAAACTCGCAATTTCACAAATGAACCAAATCACCTAATTGTGTACTTCAACGGTCTTAAGATCTGGGATGAGAAGGCTGAACAATGCGCTAGGTACCGCTTTTCTTGCGGGAACCCTTCCACCAAGGTGGGGTGGTGGCTTTATCAGAGCCCCTTGCAGAAAGTCGAGCTTCTCAAATTAGACCCGTTATTGACACGCCTGAGTCCTCACGAAGAAGCGGCTTGTCTGGCTTGTCTGTCAGATCTCTTGGCAAGCCGCAAACCCCAGCTTTTTCCAGCATCTTTCACAGCAAGCATCAGATTCAGACCTCGCAGTCGGCAGCAGCAGCTTGATGAGAATCGCCTCAAAAGCTCGAGAGCTTGGATACCTAGGTACTTACTGTACTTCGGAGTACGGTACAGAGTACAGCCGATCAAGGATTGCAAAACCACCACCGTGAACCCTAATTCTTCACCGACAAGTACAATGTACCCACGTACCCATCACGCCTCGAATGCCGATTTCACATCAGAGCTGTGCCATAAGCTGAAAAATCCCTCTTCCAGGTTTGCCGTTGACGCGCCGCATCAAACCATCCCAAAAAGCTGGTCCTGACGTCCAGCGAAGCTATCAACACGCGCGCGGCGCGATTCTTTGCTGTAGCTAGGTACATACATGCCTTTTTCACGTGCCAAACTGCATGGCACTGAAGCTCGGGAATCGAGAAGCAACCCTGTTGCCCTGAATGCACGTAATCTATTCGCAAAAGCAGCTAATTTAATTAGCAAACTACAGAGTACATTTCGATCGTTATGGCTGAAAATTCTTGCGAGGATCAAAGGATGCAATCGTGCAAGGGCCTGGTTCTTAACTTCTTGTGCGGTGGAGAATAGTGGCGGCACGTTATTTGCTACTTGGGGGTGGGTGTAACTTGTGAATGAGCAATTGCCAATCAGGCTGAAGGAGGCGGCAAAGAAGGTAGGTATTGGTATACAAGAGACACGATACTTGACTTCGTGTTGAACGAGATATCGGGATCATCAGATGTCGGTCCAGATAGCCGTCTCGTGGGAATGGCGCTCTTTGGATGAGCCTCAGATCGGTCAGCCGTCGCATTCGCGCCGTTCGAGTTCTTCACTGTTCGCAGGGGCCGAATAAGGGCGACGGGCAGAGAAGCAACGTATAAACAATCTGCCTGTCGCTTGGCTCATCATCTTTCTTTCTGTCGATTGTCGTTGGAGACAGCGGCCCTCACGTACTAGGTAGGCATCGTTTGTGGAAGACATGTCCCCTTTGCAGCCAAAGTTATTCTGTATATTAGCTACAGTAGATTCATGTAATATCGCCTGCTTCATCACGGGAATAAACGGCTGCGTCACAAGAGTCTCACAGGTTACGATACATGAGTGACGCATCAGCTTGCGCCAAACATTCCAATTCATTGCCAACAGATGTGTACGAGTACCTACACACAAAATATATTGAAGAACGCGTCGACATGTGGACAAAGCGGTGGCAGATAATGCCGTGACTTTATCATATTGCCGATTGGATCGCGGACAAGATTGCAAAGGGTCTTGAACGTATTAAGCACGCGGACTTTTTACGCCGTCTTCATGTGACGAAGGCACGAGACTTCACGAGGCGGATCAGCTATCAGTTTTCGTAACTTGATTCATGAGTATCAGGAGATTGATGGGATCTGCAGCCTCACGAGTGACGATGGCTCACATCTTCCGGCTGAGGGCGGCGTTGGGGGTACATAGCTGCTCATGGCAGCTTCACATTTTGCCACTTGGGCATGCCGCATCACAACCTAGTGGCCGAGACAGTTGGTTTGATAGTATGTACCTAGTTGTAGCTTGGCTTCACAATCCTCGGTCCCTCGCACGTTTTTTTTTTAAAAACTGGTTGACTCATTACTTCCCACTGTACGGAGTAGAGATGTCGCGAAGCATGCCAATTTGGTGCTGCATCGTGGTCGGAGGAGACTTTGGTGCGCTGAAAGTAAGAGATGGACAATTGGGCACATACTTTAACGTGAATGTCTTGTATATACATAGGTCTTGTTTTCTGTCTTTTGTCCTCTTTCGATTTGCTGATAACGCGATTATTCGCTGCCCCTCGCACGCGTGTGGATCGATTTGACTTGTTGCTTGTCCCTGAAGAAACAATCGTGGAGGATGCCAATTTGCGCTGTATCGTGATTGTGATTATCAATCGTGCACGATATGGATCTAACAGGTACCTAACACGCGATGCATATTGATGACATCAGCCTGTGTCCTTCTGCGCTAAAAAATAGAGTCACCGCTAAGCGCTGTAGGAACACATGATGTCATGACACTCTGTCGCATCCAGGCACATGTGTAGGTACTATGTAGGGAGCATGTGCGGGCTACCCTGCAGCAAGACACACGATCTGCGAAGAGGATCGATTCAACTCTCTCCTTTACACAATTTTCTCGGCAACGGTGCACGGACCACGTCCGCCCACTTCTGTTATGATTTGGCTGTATAACCTGCTGTAGCCCTAACAG
>SRPP01000292.1:0-32234 GCA_018360055.1 Claviceps monticola
TGGGGAAACTGGCTTGTATTTAGAAGAACCCGGGATTAGCCCTGCACGCCCTATTATGCCCAAAACTGGGACGCAGGGGCGTAAAATACTCAACAACAACAACGACAACGTGTGTACATATATACGTATGGACTCCGGAGTATGTATGTACATATGTACATAGGTAGGTATGTATGTTTGATATGTAATTATGCCATCATATGCTATTTGATGAATGATTACAGGTACATATGTAGCAACAAGGAGTGCGTTTCAAACGGCGCTTCAGCGGCAGCGGGGACGCTGGCTTCATATCGGAAGGTGCATCATGAATTACAACGCCACCAATCATTATCATTGCCAATCCCACTGGTACTGTGTTCATGTGTTCGGGAGCGTTCTATGTAGGATCAACCGCCAAACGCTGAAAGGTCGAGGCGACATTGCGCGATGCTCTCGTCCGACCAGCGTGTCAACAGTCTGTCGCGCCTGAATCACTACTTGGCGCAGGATTGATTGCAGGATCGCGCTCATACGGGCATCTTTCGACCGAGCCTATACATGCACCGTTCTCGGCCGATGAGTCTCGTCTCCATCTTCGTGATGGCCTCGACTCATATTCGATTCCATGCGATTTGTAGGCGCCATGATCCCACCATCCCGTCGTCTCCTGCCATCGGAGTGCCCTCAGAATGCCTCCGAAGCGCCACGAATCAGAGGACATGTGTCGTCAATGTCCGTTCATAGCATAGGCACGCCCTACAAGCCAGTTCAAGGATTCAACCCCGGAGGGCGGATGCGTGACCTGCCGCATTGTTCACCCCATTACACCACATCAGGTAATATTTAACGGGAAAGGGCATATATGGGAAACAGACGAGGCAGAAAGAGACAGACGAAGAGAGAGAGATGGCGAGAGCTGAAGGGATGGTTCTTGATGCGGGAAGCCAATTTAAACCCCTCCGCATCCCCGATTACAAAGATGGGCCAGTTTGGAGTTCGTCCGACAACACGATGACCATGACGATGAAGACGGAGGCACTGATTCTACATCAGATTAAGGGTTCATTCAGTTTCGAGACGATCAGGCTGGATGCTTTGCGCCCGACAGAGGCACTCGTGCAAATTCACGCCAGCGGCATCTGTCACACTGACCTATCTATTGCCAATGGCACAATACCCGCAACTGCACCAGCTGTATTAGGCCACGAGGGTATGTGCAGATGGTGAAATCTCCTAAATTCCCTCTATCTTTCTCCCTACTTCTTGACCTCTCTTTATTTCGCAAAAGGAGCCTCACCAAGTCGCTGAGCCTGTGCTGAAGCATGAAGTACTAGGCGGAGGCGTGATCGAACAAGTCGGATCCCAAGTCAAGCACGTCGTTCCCGGAGACAAAGTGCTCCTCTCATTCTCGCATTGTCAAGAGTGCGCGCAGTGTAAAGATGGTCATCCCGCTTACTGCTACTCGTTCATGCCCCTAAACTTTGGCGGAAAACGGCTCGACGGGTCCACTGTCATGAAGCAGGATACGCAGGACGGCAAGGCTCTCTTCAGTAGCTTTTTTGGGCAGAGCTCCTTTGCTCGATACGCCGTCGTCCCGATGTCCAGTCTCGTCAAGGTCCCCCCTGATACTGATCTGGCGCTCTTCGCACCCCTTGGCTGTGGGTTGCAAACAGGTGCCGGCGCGGTCCTGAACGCCCTGGACGTGAAAGTCGGAAAGAGTCTTGCCGTTTTTGGAACAGGTTCCGTAGGCCTGAGTGCCATCATGGCGGCCAAGATTCGCGGAGCGAACCCCATCATTGCCATTGACGTGCAGCAGTCTCGGCTGGATCTTGCGTCTGAGCTCGGCGCGACGCACACTCTGCTTGGGAATGATGCCGAGCTGGTCTCTAAGATCAAGAAAATTTCTCCTCATAACGGTGTAGACTATGCCGTAGATTGCTCCGGCGTCACAGCTGTTGTTGCCACTATGGTTCATTGTCTTGGGAATCGTGGCCACGCAACGTCAGTCGGAGCCCCCTCGGTATGTGCCCCAGACTTTAGCAGAGTGGCCATTCCCACTCTTCTGTTTTATCGTGCGCTATTATTCTGGCACTGATTATCTATTTAAAAGCCTGGTGAGGAAATTGCAATCGACGTTACTGCTCATTTAACCTGTGGGAGACGCTATTCAGGCTGTTGTGAGGGTGATGCCATTCCGAGCGAGGTACGTTGATGTCTATGAGTTCAGGCGTATTAAGCAACTGACGGTATAATTACTTGTCAACGCTGTTCAGATGATTCCATTCTTAATGAAGGAGCATGCCAAGGGAAACTATCCTGTCGACAAGTTGGTCTCCTACTACGACTTCAGAGATTACCAGAGAGCCCTAAAAGATACGAAACAGGGCGCGGCAGTCAAGGCGGTGTTGGTATGGAAGGAGTGCGTAGACGCGCAGCAACATATTTCTCAAGGGACTGGGCCTCCTTCATGAGTAGAGGCAATCTGCGTCTTGTGGAAACGATGTGTGTTTGTTGTCTTCATGCGCCAAGCTCCAAGACTGAAATGAATCTGAACTGAGCCTGAATTGAGTCTGAAGTGTGTTGTACATGTGTAGATATAGGTGCCTGGAACATCTTTCTTGAAGTAATGAGGCGTTTGATGTTTTCGATTGTAAGACATAGCAATGGAACAAAGTCGGAAGGTCACAGTAGTGGCGCTTATGCAGATGCGCCTGTTGCACACATAGGATAAGCCTGCTACCTTGGATGTCATGTTCATTTATAGCCATCGACATCTTCTCAGAGCTGCGACAGCCTAATGAGGGACTTGAGACTGACGTGACTTCAAACAATTCAAAATGCAGTTGCAATGCTTGTCGTCATCACATCATCATCATTGCATCCATTGAATCCCACTCAAATTCACACCCCGCAATCGACTCACGGCATGGATGATGGTCGCACCAACCGTTATGCAGAGAGACATAAGCTGAGCTACATATGACGATCGGGCGCTTCATCGAACTTACACACCTGAAACCATCACACTGAATATCATGTAGCATGACGTGTCACGAGCCTCAAGTCACAAACCTCTCACACGTAGGTAGCGAGGCTAAGAAACATAGCCAGCTGCCAGGCAGTGGCACAATACTGAGGTAATGAATCAGTGTGAGGCGATGTAACAACAGCGCGAAAAATCAATCTCTCCGAGAAGAGTATTCCTGTGGCTCATGTCTATAAGTAGGCACGAGAGAAGGAGGAGAATCTCTTTTTTTTTCTTTTTTTTCTCATGATTAAAATCAAGATCACACCACTTTCGACGTTACTTTGCAGCATCGATCAGGCCAGTCCTTTACTCGAACCACCATCAACGCCGCAAGCAAGCACCAAAAAGCATTCTACCATCTCTTCTCTCCTTCGCAACAACGCTTTCGATCTCCTGCTGCTTCCTTCAAAATGTCGGACGATTTTGGCGAAGACGATGTCAGCGTTACGTTCGAACACCTCAAGATTGAGGACGAGGAGCCCACCGAGTTCTTCAAGACCGAAGTTGATCAAGGAGACGGACGTATAGTGAATAGCATTGAGAACGATGATGGCGATGATGCGGACCACGTGGCTGCATCTAACGACTCGCCGGCACCGGCACCGGCAGTGGCCAACGGCCTCCAAAGCAACAAGGATCCCATCAAAGACTTGAAGATTCCCAAAGACGAACGAACAACGACCCCATACATGACCAAATTCGAACGAGCGCGCATTCTAGGCACACGAGCCATGCAAATCAGCATGAACGCACCGGTGCTGGTAGATCTCGAAGGCGAGACAGATCCGCTTGAGATTGCGCTGAAGGAACTCCGCGAAAAGAAACTTCCCATGGTTGTGCGACGGTACCATGCTGACGGCTGTTACGAGGACTGGTCGTGCGATGAATTGAGGCAACAAGATTGGTGAAGCATAGGTACATAGATAGGGTGAGGGAGATGGAGATAGAGTACGTTATGCACCACCACGTATCAAACGGGCACAGTATCGATATCGGAGGACGCTTAGTATCAGAACTCCACCAGCCAATCGTGATCAATACCGAATGCAAACGCATCAAGCAGAACGAACAGGTCAAAAGCAAGGAGTTCGTCCCGGCACGTTCCGCAATTGCCATGCCGAAAAAGTGTCAGTAGGGACTGGGATAATGGATAATGGATAATGGATTACGTTCAAATGCCGTCGGCCGACCATCCTGTGTCGGAACAACGGCCGAGCGCTAATGGGTAACGCAGCATCCGCATTGTCGACAGATTCTCGTCCGGCCGCGCCTGAGCGACTGCTTGGCGTAGGATCGGTCTCACTGGTGCAACTTTCTCGGCTGACAAGTCCTACTTCCGATGGACCTCGCATCTCGCTGATGGCAACAATTATACTCGAATTCTTGCCATCTGAAGCCACCATGGTGTTCACTATCGTCTCCGCCTCCTGCTCTCGGATTATCCGAGCGGATTGGGAGATATGTTGCCATCAATGTTCGGTCATGGCTTACGCCTTAGACGCCCTTTCGAGGCATGCAGCCCGGGGGGAAGGTTGGCCACGCGCCGCACATTTTGGCTCAATGGAACCACGCCAGGTAACACTTGAACGGGAAAACGTATATACGGAGAAAAGGCGTGACGGGAACAGAGACAAACGAAGGGAGGAAGCAGAGGTGTCAACAGACGTATAGAGAGCGAGAGTGGCAGCTCCTTGTCGGATCATGCTCCATGTTCCAAGCAGGGGAGGGTGGCTTTTTTGCCATCCTTTTGATTGACCCTGTTGCTACAGCTGTGACGCTGGCAATAAACCCAAAACTCTGTGAGAGTTTTGAAGTTGATGTTTCCGCTCGCGGAGGCCGTGTTCAGGCCAGGGTGTTGTGACGGTATGTTGATGCCCAATTCGAGGCTAGGCATTGCAAAGCGACTGACAGCGCCGTGACTTTAGTAAGGTCGTTAGAATAATCGATTCGATGAAGGAGCAAGCCAAGAGAAACTATCATGTCGATATTCGTCTCCAACTACGACTCAAAGTCTATCAGAGAGCCATAGTTGATGATATGAAGCGGGGCGTGGCAGTAAGGCGGTGTTGGTGGGAGGAGTGCATGACGGCGTAACAACAATTTCATGAAGCCCTGGAGCTTCTTTATGAGTCTATAGCCTCTATATATTTCGGCTCATAGAATTCGTCGGACGGGTCGCTTCAGGTATTCTCGATGAAATGCGTCCAGGTCGCGGGAGTGGCATCTGCGCAGATATCCTTGATACGTAGAACAAGCTCCTCAATCATTCTTCTTTCCGAGTGAGCCTGGCCATCGAGTCTTCATGAAGTATGCAGCGCTTCCTACTGTATAGAGCAGAGTTGATGATCGGAAATTTGTACCCATACTGTCGAGATCACATGATCATCAATACCCGTACATTCGCCCAATTATCACTCAAGCCACCCCGCAATCAACTCCGATTCGCCGTTTAGCGGCGCAGCAACATCCCGTGACATCACAACGTCCAGCTTCGCATTTCAGTCGCCCGTTCATACCGCGCAGTCATGGTGCACCTCGTCCGAGTAGCCACATGTGCGCTCAATCAATGGGCCCTAGACTATGAGAACAACCTCCGCAGGATCAAACAGAGTATCCATGATGCCAAAGACGCGGGCGCGACCTTGCGCGTCGGCCCCGAGCTCGAAATCACAGGATATGGCTGCTTAGACCACTTTCTCGAGAACGAAGTCTACGAGAACTCATGGGACTCGCTATACTCCATCCTGACCGATGAGACTCTGCACGGCATCATCATCGACATCGGTCTTCCTCTTCTTCACCGCAACTGCAGGTATAATGCGCGAGCCATCATCCTCAACGGCAAGATCCTCTGCTTTCGGCCGAAGCTGTACCTCGCCAACGAGGGCAACTTCCGCGAGATGCGCTTCTTTACGCCGTGGAAAAAACCTCGCCACGTTGAGGAGTACTTTCTTCCGCCGCGTATTCAGGAGCAACAAGGCCGTCGCCAGGTCCCCATTGGCGATGTCGTTCTCTCCACGATAGATACCTGCCTGGCTGCCGAGACTTGCGAGGAGCTCTTTACGCCGAATAGTCCCCATATCGAAATGTACGTCGGACTTGTTGACATTGCCACTTCATAGCCGCCTATTCATTGCAGTCATGGAGCTGACTAGAGCTCTAAAGGGGGCTCAACGGCGTCGAGATCTTCACCAACAGCAGCGGCAGCCATCACGCCCTTCGGAAGCTGGACCAGCGCATTGCGCTTATATCGGAGGCTACTCGCAAGAACGGAGGCGTCTACCTCTATTCCAACCAGTTAGGTGTACGTCCCTCGCTCCCGATAGATGATTTGTCCACTGCTCAGGCTACTTGTTCCTCTCTGCTTCCGGGCTTTTGAGACATGAGCTTACTTCCGGACTCCAGTGCGATGGTGACAGGCTGTATTACGACGGTTGTGCCATGATCTTCGTCAATGGAGAACTTGTTGGGCAGTCGTCGCAATTCTCGTAAGATCCCACCCACGTAGCCCAACCCACATGAACCCTGGAAGTGATTGATAAAGCGTTGCTAAGATGGTGAGCAGATTGAATGAGGTCGAAGTTGTTGTCGCCACAGTAGACTTGGGGGAAGTTCGAGCTGCCCGATGCTCTCCCTCACGAGGCCAACAAGCGGTACAAGCCCACGAATACACGCGCATCGAGGTTGATTTCAGCTTGAGTGGCAGCGACGATGATCTACTGCATGCACCAACTCCTGCACGGCCTCCACGATATCATCTCCCCGAAGAAGAAATCGCCCTTGGTCCCGCTTGTTGGTTGTGGGATTTCCTCCGCAGATCTCGAGCATCCGGTTTCCAGATCGCGCTGAGCGGCGGTATCGATAGTTGCGCCACGGCTACGATTGTATACTCCATGTGTAGATTGGCTGTTGCCGCCGCGAAGGAAGGGAATCAGCAGGTCATTGCTGACATGAAGCGCATCGCTGCCTATTCGACCGAGTTGCCTGAGACGGCGGAGGCGCTGTGCAACCAGATCTTGCACACAGTGTATTTGGGAATGGAAACTCAGAGCAGCAAGGAGACGCGGCAACGGGCGAAAGACTTGGCCGCGAGAATTGGGGCCTATCACAAGGATGTGAACATTGACAGCGTGTTCCACTCCACCAAAGATGTTCTCACCCAAGCCACCGGCTTCACTCTCAGCTTTAAAGGTCAGTGTAGACGCTCTCCGATGCTGTGGGAGTAAGGAACAAAGTCATGTGTCAGGTCAGTCTACTAAAAGATCACGTCGACCGATAGTTCATGGAGGCACCAGCACGCAAAACCTGGCTCTGCAAAACATCCAAGCTAGATCCCGAATGGTGCGTCTTTCTAAGCATGCCGGCCACGCATAGCTCATTGAAACCCCCCTCTTTCGCTTGCTCATAGTGAGAAACAATAGGTGCTCACCTATCTCTTTGCCCAACAACTCTGCGAAATCAGAGAGCGTCCCGGCGGTGGTTCCTTGCTAGTCCTTGGAAGCTCAAACGTGGACGAATGTCTGCGCGGATGTAAGTCAGATAACTACCGCAACTGGTTCGGTCCATATGCTGATGATATCCTGTCTAGATCTCACCAAGTATGACTGTATGTCGACTCCCTGGCTTCACACCGCAACTCGAACGAAGCTTCTCGAAGCGGCACACTGAGAGATTGAGCTAATCAACGCAGGCTCCTCCGCCGACATCAACCCCATCGGCTCGATCAGCAAGGTCGACCTCGTGAGATTCATCACATGGTCTGTCAAGAACCTCGACATGCCTGTTCTAGAAGAATTCATCCATGCCATCCCGACGGCTGAGCTCGAGCCCATCACGTCGGACTACGTCAGTGTCTCCGCTAATGCTACTTGGCGCACTCTACGATCACATAACTCACACCACGTGCACAGGTTCAATCTGACGAAGCAGACATGGGCTTTACATACAAAGAGTTGTCCAGGTTCGGAGCTCTCCGCAAGGTCCACAAGCTCGGCCCTTATGGCTGTTTCCTACGCTTACAGAGCGAATGGCACGCTGAGGGTATGACGCCACGTGAGATTGCGGATAAGGTGAGTTTTCCAGGCATCATTTCTTGAGGGTTCTTTGTTCTCGAACGGGCAACTACTGACACTGTGAAATAGGTCAAGAGGTTTTTCCACTTTCACGGTACACAAGCGTCCTGCCTCAAGAAAAGCTCTATGACGAGACCGCTGCTTCACTTGGGTGGTGGCGGCGGTTCCTCATCATCAATCAAGAATGTATTCGTGGACTAACTTGATACTAATTAATAGCGATTAACCGCCATAAGCAAACGGTTTCGACGCCAGCATACCATTGTGAGCCAACTCCAACCTGATCACCGACTGTTCTTGACTGACATGTCGCAACGCAGGCGAGTCTTATAGCCCCGATGACCACCGGTTCGACCTCCGCCCGTTTCTATACCCTCCTTCATTTGAGAGCTGGTCGTTCAAGAAGATTGATGATCGGGTCGAGGCACTGGAGAAGAGGGCCAGCAAGAAGTCCTGATTGGACTTCGTCATTGGGCACAGCGATAACTTTTCACTGGCACGGAATTGGTGGGTGACTCTTTTCTCGGGCTTCTCCTTTCTCTGTTACTTTAATGGGAAAAGAACTTCTTTTTGAGTAGAAGAAGCTACCTGTCGGATAGAACATCGCAGGGGTAATGCACAAGGTAGTAGAACGAATCGCGTCAACTGTGAGACTGTATACACGCCCGCAAGAGTCTCATGCAGGGAATTGGCCATTGTGCGGTCTTGAGAAGAAGTACGCGTTCGCGTAAATTCGTCTTGATCAGGTGGCTAGACTTTGTTGTCAATACAGCGACCTCTAGTTCCGTATACGTGTATGATACATGATTGCATCCAGCCTTCGAAACCTGCCATGTTATACCAATACCTCAGAGAGGCAACATCCAATGTTTTACATCTCGGGCATTGCGTAGTGATCGCCTCGTTACACCTATGAATAATTCTTTGAGCAGTGCCACAGCCGGGTTCGGGAATCCTTTTCTCGCCGCACTCTCGGCACAACCTATCCTTGTCGTCGACGTCGTGCGGCCTGCATCAACAGCCTCGACTCCGCGCATTCATCTTGGAGAGAAACCGTCTTCCCCACTTGATGAGAAGTTATCTGTCGTGCTCGATGCCTTTCGCATTCTCCTCCGCTTCCAACGCGGCTTTCATTTCATTCAGTTTGTCTGTCATAATCGCCAGCCTTGCGTCGAGCTTGAGGATCTTCTCATCCATCATGTCCACGTACTCCTCGTCTGACATTTTCTTCATGGGGCTCCACCTCCATAACCAGGACTCATTGCTGCGCTTTTTCGCGCGTGAAGCAGCTAACCATTTGCTGGCGACGTTGGTGATGGCTTGGCCGCCTGACCCGATAAGTCCCCATGTGATAATGCCGGGTATGATTCTAGCTGGGCCACCTGTAATTTTTGCTTGGTTTAATATTTTGGGATCTTCACGAAACGATACTAGTAGGCTTTGCAATTCGAAATCAAGACGAATGGTAGAAAACAGAATAGTCATGAGAAGGACAAGAAGAAGATACTCACGCAGCAAGCCAGATATAGCGCCGACTGAAGAGCCAGCTACGCCGCTGACTGCGACTTTGTCTATGGGTCGCATTTTGTCTTCGCCGCCGTAGGCTATTATTCCTACATTGCGGGAAACTATTTTGATCATGCGGTTTGTGAGCAAACTACCGTCTAGTTATTTGACATCTTGCTCGCTCTCATTCAGAGAAAGAGCTTGGACAAGGAGAAGAGTGAAAGGGGAAAAGGGGAGAATGCAACACAGCTCGCGGAAACATACACCAGAACCCACCCCCGAGCATAAAGAATTGTATGCCGGAGGATGAGGCACTAATAAATACATTGGTGTCCCTCAAGATTGCCCCTGCCATGCCACCAAAGATGCCCGCCGTGCCTAGTATCTACATTAGATTCTGTCGCCTCTTGTGAATGGCTGTGAAAACCCAGCACGTGCTCCGCAGGGCAGCAAGCGGGAGAATCCTACACACCAGTGCACGCTCCGACTTTCAATGGGGGCATCATGAGGTCCAAGACCTCAGGAGGAAAGAATCCAGGTTTCCGCTGCAGATACATCGAGTCGGCGTGATGGAATCCATGGCCTGGGGCCATGATGAAAGGGGGGAGGGCCTCTCGTGATGCTGTCACGAGAGACTACGGGAAGTTCTCCTGAGACTTCGCACAGCGACGATGATGGTGGTGGCGATAGCAAAGAGCAAACGAGGGACATAGAAAAATGGCTCCGAAGCACTCACGGTCTCCTGCATGTGATACGGTCCACGGAGCATCGCGTAGAAAGCCTCATTCAGTGTCTGCGGTTCAAAGTGGGTCCTGACAGGCGGCGGAGCGCACAAACCAAGTGGGCACCACATGTTTGGTCGAAATGGCCGCTAATTACGCGATTCCAAAGAATACTCCGTCGAAACGAGAATAATTGACAATCGGAAAAATGACCAGGTAAATGCATTATACGAGTTATCTGCATGACAACAAGACAAGAAAGAAAGACGACTTGCAACTCAATTTGGCGAAGCATCATCTCAAGTCAAAGGGCATCATGGGTCAATCATGGCAGTGAAGCCCGCACATAAACGACGTCCCCAACAACAATCAAATCACTCGTCGTCCGTCAAGCTGCAGACCCACAAAGTCCCGAACCAGACTAGCGCTTCCCACTCCCTGGCTGGCGAAAATTGAGGCAACCCTCATATTCTCCAAGCATTTTTCCCACGCCTGAGCAAAATTCGACTCGAAACAACCCCAGACACGGCAACGCTCGTCGGGGTCTATTTTTCGTCAACCACCGCGAATCGTTCCGATCCTACGTCAAATCCCGGTCTTTCAACTCGCATCTTATTTACTTCATATTCCACCGAGCGGCCGCACTCTGTCGCTTCGTTCATCTCCCGCCCCGCCCGCTGAACGAGGAGAGAGCTGCTTAGTCCGGCTCTTCACCCTCTTCGACGCTTGAATCTGCGCGCATCGCTGCTCGTTGCGCGTGGCTATCCGAACCGCAATCATGGGTACGCACTATTCCGATTCCGAATCGATACACTTTCGAATCACTGTACAATATGACTGACTTTTGTTGGCTCTACGTTTAGCTCCCAAGAAGAAGGAGCAGCAGAAGATGACCCTGGGGGACTTTCTGGCTGATGGTGGTACGTTGTCCTCGAGTCGCGGAGTTGTCATGCATCTCATCACAACCCCGCATCCCATCTGGCTTTATGACATGCAGACTGCTAACGCTGGCTTAGTAGCTGAATTCGGAAATTCCTGGGCTGATGAAGTGGAGGAAACTTATAGTGAGTTGCTTGCTAAGAAAATACATTGATTGTCCTTGCCGCATTAGCCAGCTAACCAGAGGTTTTTTGTGCAGTCGCTGGTACGAGAGACTGAGTGTAGATGCGTCACGCATGACCAACACCTCTATCGAACTCATCACTAATTCGCGCAGGAGGGAACATCGGCACACAGCCTTTGCCACCCAGTGATCGCCCTCGCTATGGAGGTTCCAGCGGCGCTGGCATATCGTCTTGGCAGGACCGTGGTAAGCACAGCCGCGAGTTGAGGGGTTGAACACAGACATTGGACCCTTGTGACTAATCTCAGCGCAAGGCTACTCTGTCCGTGAAAGCGAGCCTCAGAGATTCCCTGATAAGCCTCCCTATACTGCTCATCTCGGAAACCTGTCGTACGACGCAACCACCGAAACCGTCACCGAGTTTTTCGAAGGCTGTGATATTGTCAGCGTTCGCATCATCGAGGACCGTGAGCTGATGCGTCCCAAGGGATTCGGCTATGTCGAGTTCACCAATGCCGAGGGACTGAAAAAGGCCTTGACTCTTGATGGGGAGTCCTTCCAGGGCCGCATGATTAAAATCAAGATTGCTGATCCTCGTGAGTGGTCATTACCTCCTTTCCTTTTTTTTTTCTTCTCATAGTTGTTACATCAACATCTGATCAATGCCGCGCCGCCAAACACCCTTCTCCTTCGAAGTCGAAGTAAACTAATATGTCATACAGCTCGAGGCGGTGACGGTCGAGGCGAGTCCACACGCGACCTGAGCGACTGGTCTCGCAAGGGGCCGCTTTCCGACCTTCCCGGACGTAATGGTGGTGGACGTCCTGGTTTCGACTTTGGTGGTGACCGCGAGCGTCGCTCTCCTCGGGACCCTGCTGCCGAACCCCGTGCTCCTCGTGACATAAACTGGGAGCGACGCGGACCTTTGGGTCCTTTATCTTCTGAAGAGTCTGGCCCTGGATCTCGAGACGGTAGCCGACCTCGTCCCGGGCCTGACGGTCTCGGCGAACGTGGCGACTCTCATCGTGGCAGCCGCCAAGGCCCCGCCGCATGGGGAGAAGGTCGACAGGAGGCCGGCGCGCGCCCTCTTCGACGTCCCGACCAACCTGAGCGAGCACCCACGGCTGCCGAGAAGGACTTTCAATGGCGTACCAACATGAAGCCCGACGCTGTTGTGCCTCAAGAAGAGACCGAGTCGACGGCTTCTGTCTCGACACCCGCTGCTGCACCCGCTCCAGTGAGCCGCCCTCGCCTCAACCTGCAGAAGCGGACCGTCTCCGAGGCCCCTGACGCTTCCGCCGACACACCCACCAGCGATGCTAAGGCGAGCCCATTCGGCGCAGCCCGTCCCATCAACACGGCTGCTCGGGAGCAGGCGATTGAAGAGAAGCGTCAACAGGCTCTGCTTGAGAAGAAGGAAGCCGAGGAAAAGGCCAAGGAGGAGCGACGACTTGCCAAGTTGGCTGCAGCTGAGAAGGAAGAGGCTGATAAGGCGGAAAAGGCTGAAAAGGCCAAGGTAGAGGCAGAGGAGGCCAAGAAAGCAGAGGAGGCCAAGAAGGTAGAGGAAGCCAAGAAGGTAGAGGAAGCCAAGAAGAGCGAGGAATCCGCTGCTGTGCCGGAGCAGAAGAACGGCCAAGCTGAGGCGGCGACGCCAGCGGCGCCCCAGCAAAAAGATGGTGCCAAGACCTCAGAATCGCAGGTGCCAGAAGCGCGGGAGCCGCCCAAGGAGGCTCCGAAATCCAAGGCGACGGAGTCGTTCAACTGGAGGTCTGCCTCCAATGACCAACGAGGTCCCCCCCGCGGCGGCCACAGCGATCAGCGCGGACCTCGTGGAGCGTACAACGGTCCCCGAGGCGGACGTGGCGGTGCACCCCGAGGCGGACGCTTCGAAGGCCGAGGAGCCCGTCCCAACGGGACACCGTTGCGAGAGCACGTTGCTCCCCCACAAGGAACAGATCAGAGCGAAGCCAAGTCCGTGGACGAGGATGGATGGACGACTGTGCCGAACAAGAAGGGTCGTCAGGGACGTGCCTAGGGAAAAAATGAAGCAACGAGATTTGGCTTGTGCATTCTAGTTCAAATTGTCCTGTCTCCCTCATGGATAACGCATGGTTGAACGATTACCCCTCTACGATTTTTTAACATGCGTTGTTTCTTCTTTTCCTTTTCTTTCTTTTCTTTTCTCCATCTCCGCTGTTTGCCAACGACTTATAGATGGCGACGCATGATGGCGCCCATGGAATTCAGATTCAGATTCTTTCACGTCTTCTCAACTCATGCTTGTTCCCTCATGCCCCTCTAGCGGGGCTGTGATGTGCAAGAATACGCCGCGCGATAGACGGCAGGAAAAGGGAGCATGAAAGACAAGAGGAACCCCCTCCAAAAATGGATGACGCTACGTGACGCTACGTTCCTGTGTTCTTTGATGCTACGCTGTGGGAGATGGGACAGAGGACACGTCTTCCTGACCCGATGTTATTTTCCCCTCCCTTCTTTTTTCTTCTCCAATTACCCCTTCTTTCTGCGCCCGTTGTTCGCTGTTTTTCAAGCAGCCAAACCAAGAGAGTAGTCCCCCCCCCCCCCCTCTCCCCTACCTAAAGGAGCGTTTCTTTTTCGCAAAACAAGAATGTTCCCCTTCACAATGGACGGCCTTTCCATAAAAGCATTCGGGGAGTTTCTCGCGCTGCTGCTTTTCTGAGCCTATTTGTATTTTCTTTCCTTCCTTTCTGATACACCATTCTCTTGACTTGCGAGAAGAAAATAACGGAAGAAACTTCCAAAAAAAAAAAAACATCACGTCTTGTCTGCGCCATTATATGCTGCATCATGAGGTCATGAATAAGAAAGGGCTCCTCCCCGGACGTTCTGCATGGCATGATGAAGGGCATTGAGCGCGGAGCAAGATTATGTTTGGAGTTGGGTGGGAAAAGAGGAGGGCAGGGGAGGGGGGGCTAGTAGGTGTTCAGTGCAAGGAGGGCGGGCAAGTTGCAACAGCGGGGATGGGGTCTCGAGGGGCTTTACTTTTCTGTGTTTCATGTTTCATGTTTCGTGTTTTGTTGTTTAGTTGTTTAGTTGTTTAGTTGTTTAGTTGTTTAGTTGTTTAGTTGTTTAGTTGTTTAGTTGTTTAGTTGTTTAGTTGTTTAGTTGTTTAGTTGTTTAGTTGTTTTGTTGTTTAGTTGTTTTGTTGTTTTGTTGTTTTGTTGTTTTGTTGTTTTGTTGTTTTGTTGTTTTGCTGCTTGCGTTTGTCTAGGTTCTTGAGATGTTAATTCAAAGGGATATCATCTGCCAGTTTCTGTGCGGTGTGATTAAGTGCTATGTAGCCTGCCTGCCTGCCTGTGTACATCCCAGTCTGTGTTGTCGAGGCTGTGGGATGGGACATGAGGCAGTGACGTCAAGTCATCAAGTCAACCACCTTTCAACTCGTATATCGTAACTCATTCCAATTCCTCAACATCCCGGCTCATAAACATCCGAATAATCAGCCTTCATTCAATTCTCATCAACACCCAAATTTGTGCAGCAAAGGCCACTCACTCGCTATCTCCTCATCTTGCCCTGGCCGAGGAAACAAACAATACATACATACATACATATGTACATACCCCACATTTGATCACCTTGTCTCCAAGAAATCAGGATTCAGAATGGATTTAAGCCACACGCACTAACTAGGTAGGCAGGCAGGCACACACGTAGACGCTCCTCTAGACATTTGCAACAAGCGTGGACACATGGAAACAAATAACACGTGTGGATAATTACGTAGACACTCGAAAAGGTGCAAGACAAAAAGAATATATTGTATATGTATATGTATATGTACATGTATGCAAATGTATGTACATGTTCGGAGTTTTTCAACACAAAAGCCTAAGAAAGAAACATCTGCCAGCAGACATATAACGCAAACAGGCCCATCCATCCTATGAATAACAACAACAACAACAAGTGATTCCCCCACAAGAATGCCTTAAATAAAAAAAAAAAAAAAAAAAAAAAAGAGAGAAAAGACGCCACCTCACGACCTCTTAGCCCCCATCTCCTCCATCCCCAAATCATCCTCCCACTCATCCCCAAACCGCATCAACTTCCGCCCCATCCAGATCCCCAACCCCGTCAGCAAACTCCCCAGCAAGAACCAAGTCTCGAACCAGCGGTCCACAAACGCAGGACTGAGAGCTCCATGCAGGACTCCCGCGACAGCAGCCCCTCCAGCCCGCGCAGGTAACTGGCTACGCAGAAGCAGCGAAGCCGAAATGACATACGTGGCCGTGATTTGGCCCACCGCCAAGGCAAGATTAGTCTGGGAATGAGCATGGCGCAGGCGCAGCAGCCCGGGCGTCCACTTGGAAAACAGGTGCAGGGTCTGAAGCACGCTGTTCGCGCTCGCGACGAGGATAAACCCGCTGAGGACAAAGCTGATGGTTCGAGCCCACGCAAGCTGGTCCAGCGCCGGGTCCCAGTGGCGAGCGAGGAGGCCTAGAAATCGACTGATCGGGTCCGAGCTGGCAAAACTCGCAGGGGAGGAAGCTGTCAGGCTGGAGAAGCGCCGCCGTAGGGTGGTGAAGAGGGTAGCGACGATGCGGTAGATGCAGTAGGCGGCAAAGGCGTGGGATGGGAACAGCGAGATGCGGCCCCCGAGGGTGGATGCTCGCACCGCGGCCGCTCGTTGGTTCTGCATGAGAGACAGATGAGAAGCGAGACTGGCTTCCATGGATTCAAGACCGGCGATCTCTATCCGTAGGACACGCATCTCGGCCTCGGCGCCGGATGTTGGGCGAAGAGCACCCATCAATTTGCCCACGAGGCCTATGGATGTCTTTCCGGCTGCTGCGGATGCTGCCGTTGAGTCGATGGCCCTTCGTTCCAACTGCTGTAGTTGGTGCCGCTTGGTGATGAGCATCTCGCTGCTGGCCTCGAGCCCGGCCTGCTTTCTGTTGATGTCGGCGTCCGTCACGGGTCGCTTCTTACTTGAGCCATCCAGCAGGGTGTGCCACGGCGTCGATACGGACGCGAAGCCGGCCAGCAGCGCCATGAGGCAGATGCCTACTACGCCGACCCGTTCGAGACAGCCCCTCGTCAGCGTTTGAGTCATGCCAGGCTTGGGGGTCTCCTCGTGTAGGTCCAATCGACTCGCCGTCTCTACATGCGGAACAGAATGCCCAATGGTCCAAAAGCTGAACAGCCAGGCGCCAAAGAGCGTTAGCTGCAACACCCACGCCATTCTCGAGACGGAACCCCTGGCATTGTGCTGGAAGCTCCATCCCGCGCTGGCGACAATGGCCCGGCACTGAAGCCACGGCACCAATGCGACGAGCAGAAACAGCAGCGACGGCACGGTAATGCGCAAGGCCACGTTCTTGGCTACCGGATCTACCACTTGGAGAATCTCTCCCAGGATGAGCAGGCCGAGCATTACTGCCAGGGATACGGTTGTGCCAAACGCCCAGGCGGCGCCGCGTCGCCTCCCGCTCTTACGCTCGTGCTCCGCGTGGGCTTGTCGCAGCGCAAGTGGTGCATGCGCCGGGAGGTAATGGTCCTGTCCATCGACATATCTATGCGAGCCGCTCAGCTGAGGAAAGATGTGCTGGACGGCGAGAAGGTTGACCAGGACGAAGACGGCGGCTAGGGGGAGCAGAGCTGCAAGAGACTTGGAGCTGAGCTCTTTTGTGCATGAGTCGACGCCGCAGTTCGAAAAGGGCCACATGGTGGTGGGCGTTACTTGTGAGGGAAATTACTCGTAGGAGTGGTGCGACTTGTAGGGATGGTGTTACTCGTAGGAATGGTGTTTTTCGAAGGAATGGTGTTACTCGTAGGAATGGTGTTCTTGGAAGGAATGGTGTTGCTCGTAAAAGCGATTGGTGTCACTTGTAGGAAGCAATGCCTTTTTTCTCGTAATACAGTGATACAGTGGTATTTCTCGAGGACAGTGGTAGCTGTCTCGTCGTAGCGAGGCGATTTCTGCGCATAGGAAAACGGTCCCTAACACGACGTGGCAAGATGTTCCGCTCGTAGGGAAGTATGCTAGGTATGCTCCACGTGTCGCGATATTGCACTCGCCGTAGCAAGTGTTCTTTGGCCGCCGGAAAGTAATGGCTTGCTCGTCGTCGTGAGGTATTGTTCTAGCAGCAAAGTAGCGCTTTGCTCGTCGCATCGAGATGCTGTATTGCGGTCACGAAAGTGGAATCAACTCGTCCTAGGAAGGCGGTATCACTCCTCGGATCAACCGGATGAAGTGGACGTCCACAGAGAGGAAACACAGAAAGAAGCCATGCAAAGAGAAAAAACCCAGTGAGGAATAGAAACCAAGGACAAGTTCGCACCAGGCGAGAAAAGGCGAGGAAACACCAGCTTACACACAAGAACCGAATCCTCAAAGTCCTGCGTTTGTAGGTATGCGATTCGCCTTTGCCGCTCTTGCGTAGGACATTGCCCTTATCCGACGTCTCCTTCCCTCTGCTTCAACGACCGGCTTCGCACCATGAACAAGACAGACACATCAGTATCAGTATTGGTGTCTGAATCGGCAGCAGCGTCAGTGTCGGCATCAATGGCTCGGGCTCGTCGGTCTGGAGGACGGTCGCAATGATGTGACTCGTGAGGTCTCAGGTGGGAAGCGTGCTCGAGCTAGATTCGAAAATTCCACAGACACTATCTGGTATGTATATGATTGACTTTTGCCGCACCAATCACCACATACGACCACAGGTGGTAGAAAACTCGGGATCCCGTCCGCTCTCCCATAGATAAGCTGCCAACCGACAGATTAGTAGTTGGGTCGGTGACGACCAGCGAACACCGGTTGTTGTATGTATGTAGTGTTTTTTTGTGAACCATCAACCTCAAATTTTTGTCGTTTTCTTTTTCTTCTGGTCTGGCTTCGCTCTCTCTTCTTGTTGTGTTTTTTTTTGGGGGGGGGGGGGGGGGGGGGGGCTTAGCTGAAGATCGAGTTCTGCTGGAATATCCTGCTGACGAGCCGACATCAAAATGTCCACGCAAGCAAGTTCAAGTAAGGATTCAGGAATCACAGCGGAGTCACCCACGAACCGGACACCTACCCTGCGTGACACATGACAACAAGGAGGTGATCGATTCGTGATAATACGTTAGCAATGACGCTGAACTGATGGTTCAAACTCTAGACTAAAGGATACTTGTATCAATGCTCTGAATGATGCCAAGCTTATTTTAGGCTTCACTTGTCTAATTCACCAAGTCCGAGGCGGGGGAGGCCCCGACCAGCTTGTTCCTGTGAGTGCAAGCTGCGACCTGACTTTCAGATCTATGTATGTATATACTGCCAACAGATTGTTCAATGACAAGGAAAAAACTGTTCATTTTTTCATGAGAGGATTACTACTGTCTCGTTCTGCTGCCAATTCGATGGCTCAGTCTCTAGTCGTGGCACTATCCGGTTACACAATCTCGTCATGGGCGAGGTTGAATTCCGTCATCAGAATTTGATTCTTGTCACCGTCACTACCGCAACAATAGAGAAAAATTCGACCGTCTTGAAAAGAATTCCCACCTTGACACCTGTTGTTCAATCCTTCTAGCGCGAGGCATGCTATACGATACATCATCCAAGCTGCATGCGACGGTCAGGTCAAGTTGGTCTAGGTACCTAATCGGCGATTCGGGCCTCACCAGTGGAGTAAGCCCACACGTGACACCGCGGCACGACATTGAACAACACCACAAAACTGGCCTCTGCCACTTTTGCTTTCGCATTTATGTAAGCAGACAATTCGATCCACGACAACACATGGCATTACTATACGGCACGAGCGCCGCCGGTCAGAAGCTGTCCTTGTCCGCCCAATGGGCTTTGCCGGTCCCCGGTCCCTTCTTCTCTTGCACGAATGGCCGAACTGCTCGAATGCACTCAAGGCGTCTCCCCCAAGTCCTTTGCTATGCGTGGCTGTTTGAATCAACCCGGATCAATGGCTGATTGATAATGATTGATCTTGGTTGATGCAAACTACCACGGGTAGCAAAGGACTTGGAAGAGACACCCTGAATGCCAATCGCTCAGTGTGCCGGCCGAGGAAGAAAGGCCGAGCTGTCGTACGCCTAGACTGTGAAAACCGTGTCAGCTTAAATTCCACTTGACAGTTGAGCTGTCCTTCATCCTTGGTCGTCATTATCACCGGCGAGCCCGCTTGTATGAAGGAACCTCTTACTGTATTTAATAGGTTCCAGCGAGAACTTGGAAAGAGAAGCTTGGACTCGACCCCCTATCGGAAGGGTTCCGAGCCCGAGGTATCTATATATTCAGTTTTACCTGTTGGACTAGTACATACGACCACAGGTGGTAGAAAACTCGGGATCCCGTCCGCTCTCCCATAGATAAGCTACCAACCGACAGATTAGTAGTTGGGTCGGTGACGACCAGCGAACACCGGTTGTTGTATGTATGTCGAACACACATTTTTGTATTCCAGAATACTCTTTTGCACTTTTGTAATTCTCCTTTGTCTTCGTGCCTTGCACCGTTGCACGGGGCAGCGTTGGCGGCGTCAATCGTCCTCTCGGTTGTTCTCTGCCAATGCGGCGATGTCCTGCTCGCGCACGTGGGGATTCAACGAGTGTCAATCGGCAAAGAAAGAGCTTCGATTTGATGCATGTTTTAGTTTCTTATCATTGAGCCATTTTGGGTGAGGATGTGGTGAATTGAATTCACATGTGGCAGCTCTCACTTATTTCAGGGGTTTGCCTGCAATCGAAGTCTTTTGCCCTCCACATGATAGCCACTTGCAAACTATACCGGAGTAATTAGAGTGCATGATGCGCATGACTTTTGAGCAAGGCCAGCTCGGCCGCGGGAGTGAACAGCTTGTGTAAGGGAACATGCAGGACGCCATTCCCAGTGCAAAATCCCAATCTGCCCATCATCTCAAATTTCCATGTACATATATGCACATTCCCCCTGTTTTGTCTTGGCAAAGCAAGCGTGTCGTCGTTGTCGTCAGACCATGGAGTTTGAGGTGTGTTCGGGCTACATATTCTTTGTTCGGGCTTGCGCCATTGCCATAAGTGTATCATCTGCTTGCTTGAAGCTGGGCCTGATGTCGGCTCGTGGTTTGACCAATTTCACGAGCCGAGTTTTGGTATTCGAGCACTGCTTTAGATCGAAAATCAAGAACAAAGACACGTAGAGGAGGAAAAGGCAAAGCAAAAGGAATGACAAAAAGGGAGGATAAATTACAATGATTTGGATGCAAAAAGTATATCACATACAACAACCGGTGTTCGCTGGTCGTCACCGACCCAACTACTAATCTGTCGGTTGGCAGCTTATCTATGGGAGAGCGGACGGGATCCCGAGTTTTCTACCACCTGTGGTCGTATGTACTAGTCCAACAGGTAAAACTGATATATATAGAACAGGTAGGCTGGGAACTTTTTTTTTGAGTTCGCGCCTTGATGAAACGTGTTGTGAAGTTTGAACACTGAAAAGTCATGGAGCGCAAAGAAGCACCCCCTGATATAAGACGCTAAACATCGGTCACCTTCTTCAAGGTGCCGAAGAAACTCCAAGTAGGGGACCCCAGACAATGGAGGATCAAGAAAGAGCAAAAGCTCTTGTCAAAGCATTCTGTTGCGATTCTACGATGTGACTTACATACCTATATCCAGCAAGAACAAAAGTAATTATGCACGACTTTGGCGATAAATGGCATCTCAAGGTCCGCTTTGTGGCTTGCAAATTATAACATGCTGGCTCGCTTGCACCACGCAGACTACCTAATACATATACATTATGTTGAACCTCGCCTACGCTTGGTGGAGTTCAAGGCATATGTACCTATTTTCAGAGAGCTCTCAAACTCAGAGTATTTTGATCGGCGGTTTGGCACAGCATCCCGAGTTCCGCTGCATTCCAGCCATGCATTAGGCAGACACCGATTGTCAACCTTGGACATGGAATATGTATTAGTAAGTTAGCTGGGTCTGGCATTCCCAACACTATGTAAACTCTTGGGCCTTACGGCATAGGAGACTATGTACATATGTATGTCAAAGCATTTTTCCAGCGCGCTCGGGAGCATCTCGATGGGCGGTTTGCACAGCATCCCATGTTCCGCTACGTTGCGTACAACGTGCTGAGCCACTCGCTGGTCTTTCTTGAGGGAGTAGGTATGTACATACATACTGGGCCGGCATGTTGTATGCTACGAAGACGAATTTGGGACACTATGCAAACGCCGATCAAGACACTTCAGAGCTCGCTGGATATGTGCTTTGACATCCGCTAAGCGTAGGCAAAGGCAAGGTCTGACATATGTAGTCTTCTATGCCATACGGCTCAAGAGTATAGAGTCGGGAATGCCAGACCCAGTATGGGCTCGTTTTGTCCAAGCTCGTCCATTCGGTGCTTGACTGATATGCTCGGGGTATGCGTGGCTGGGGGGCCTTCAGGCGATGCGGTTGGTTACCGATTGATCTGCCGGTCTTGGGGCTCGTAGAGTGAACTTTTTGGCAATCGAAATCGTCAACTTCCCAAGGTTCCGTAGGCCACGTTTTAGGCAACCGTTCATTGGAAGCATCGTGGCTGAAAAATAATAGTAGGGGAGGCGACCAAGAAATTGAAGAGGAGAGGGTGTTGAGTTCGCAAGGGGAAAGTAAATACAGCAAAGCAAGCATGCGTGCATTGTATCGATCACACAATATCATGGGGTTGTCTTGTAGACTTATTCACCTTGACTACCTCAGTGTTACATGACATGCAAGATCGAGAGATGAGCAATACATATTATGTACCTTGTGGGATCGCAGCTCGTCACGTGCGATCCCGCCCAACCCGGAATGTCCGAGGAGATTCCGAATTTCAACAAAGTGTTTAGTCGGGGTTGCATCTTGGTTATCAGACGTCAGAGTCTCTTCTTGGTTGGCATGCGATCCGGTGGGCCAGAGTGGGCCAGAAGGTTCTACATAGTTATGTAGATGGTTACCGGAGTCCTGTGGGTCACCAGGCCCCGTGCTGGGCCAACCAGACGTGCATTCACCCTTGACGGGATTGTCCGGCATCGCACGAGAGGCTTTGGCCATACATATGTAGTTGTATAAGACTGTTCACCCTCTTGCTCAGTTTTAGATAGTCAGGTTATGCGAGTTTGGTTCTTCAGTTCTAGTTGTCTACATTCACAGTAGCGAGATTGGAGTCTCCTACTTGGAGTTTCCTCGGCACCTTTGAAGCAATGAAGAAGATCCCCGATGTTTAGTCCTCCTATCAAGGGATCTTTCCTTGCGCGCTCCATGCATCATGACTTTTCAGTTTTCGCTGTTCAGTGTTCAGAGACGGTGAATATGTAGCACGTTTCTTCCAGGCCCAAACTCAAACAAAAGTTCTCAGTCTGATTACTTTATATATCAGTCTTACCACTCCAGCTTGTACATACGACCATAGGTGGTAGAAAGCTCGGGATCCCGTCCGCTCTCCCATAGATAAGCTGCCGACCGACAGATTAGTAGTTGGGTCGGTGACGACCAGCGAATACCGGTTGTTGTATGTATATCCCTCCTCTCCACTCTGCACCCTCTTCCTTTTTGCCATCATTTCCTTTTTGTCATCTCTTTGTGCCATGCACTCTTCCCTTCGCCTTTGATTTTATTTTACCAACTATGTATGTATGTAGTTCGTGCTTTCCGGACCTCCTTCGGAAGTAGTTTACAGTATGAAGTACAAGGTCCAGGCTCATCGACGTCGAGCCTACACAC
Organism: Claviceps monticola; assembly: GCA_018360055.1. Taxonomy (NCBI): domain Eukaryota; kingdom Fungi; phylum Ascomycota; class Sordariomycetes; order Hypocreales; family Clavicipitaceae; genus Claviceps; species Claviceps monticola. Next base: position 23,095 of record SRPP01000292.1, read on the forward strand.
CGATGATGTCCATATGAAGTTTGTGCAAGCCTACGTACATAGCTTGAATGTACAATACACCCAACTCAATAGTTCGACGACTTTGGATGACGGCACCGGCTTTGTGAAGAGAGAGCAAGCAAGATATGGCGAACACCGGGCTGCTCGTGTTGCTGAGCCTGCATACATCATACATGGTAGAATGACAAGTCTGGATTGGCAAGTCTGGATTGGCAATGGACTGGGCGTGAAGTCCTCTTGTTGCCCTGTACACGCCATCATTCACCCAGACGTCGGAACGACCTCGTCCAAGTCACGTCACGCACATGCACTTCACACCCAGGACAAGTAGCCATCAAGTACATCGCTTCGATAACAATAGCTGCCTCTGCTGCGCTAATTTAACTGTAGCCCATTCTCTCGCTGAACTAGTCTCTCCCTTAGAATCACCCAATAAACACTGATCAACACAGATCAATACAGATGAACTCCCGTCGACAGACCCTGGTGAAGACCCTCCTGTGAACCTCCTAAAAAACTGATCAACTCCTGATAGACCCGTTTGTTGGTGAAAGCCCTTTGTGAACACCCGAAAACACTAATGAACCTCCCGTGAGCAAATGAAACCTGTAAAGTCCTCCTATTGTGTCCTGTAGACTCTTTCTTAAACACTGCTGGCCGCATATCCCGAGCCCGTTCCCCCCAAAGGTAAATCAGCACCTCAGCACCTCAGCTCGTTAAAAGCACCCACACCGCGTTTGCCGGAATCGACGGACTGCCTCCAGCCATCTTCTCTAGCCGACAGAAGGAGAGTCCTGTGGCTCGGCCAAAGACTGCGCAGGCATCATGGCATGTTCCTCAGGCGTATCAGACGAAAGGACAGATGGTTCTAGCGCAAAGTCCCTCGTGAGTATGCCTTCCGCGCCAAGGTCCTGCTGCTGCATCTGCACCGCGTCTGCAGCGAGCACATCGGCTCGAATTCTGCTACTGAGAAACGTGAAACACATTCGGTTGCGACGAAGCATGGCGTCCAGGCGTTGCCGACTGCTATGCATGCGAGGACTAGGCTCTTCGATCCGTAGGTACGCAGGCGCCGAAGTAGCTTGCTGCAGTGCCGCCAAATCATCCACAGACGTCGGGTACTCTTGCGGACAGGACGCCGGACGTGACGAGGGGCCGTCCGGCCTCATATGCCTCTCCGTCTCGTCCGTCATGACAAGGTTCACAGAAAGTGTCCTGGAACCATTTGCACCGTCTTGCGCAGAATTATCGAGACCGGGTGCCCCTTGCAGTGGCAACCTCCCATTCTCATCTGCCGACGGCACCGACTGAGACCGTATCACATCATCACCTGGTGTCTGCTTCGGTGGCGATTTCGATGCTGTCCACCCGTCATGGACCTCTGCTTGTCGACTGTCCACGAGCCGTGTCTGGCGCGCCTCTACACCTTCGGCTCCCTGCTCTGAAGGACATTCGACGGCGCCATCATTGATTGTCGACTAGACAACGAGGTCGGCAGAAAAAGCAGGATCGACAGCCTCGGCCAGGCCGTCACCGCCCAAATTAGCACGAGCTGCAGCATTCTATGACGCCTCCTTCGTGGAGTGGGCTTCATCAGACTCCTCTTCCTCATCGTCGACGCCCATCTTAAGAGCGGCGGCTTCTCCAACCTCCATGTTGTGCAGCTGCTTCATCTTCTCCTGCTGGTTGAGCGCCTCCCTTCCGTCAGTCACTTCAAATTCCTCCTCCTCTTCTTCTTCCTCCTCTTCCTCATCCTCAGTGTCACCCGCCACACTGCCCGGCGCACTGCCCGGCGACCTTTGAGGGAGTCGGTCTGTGGGTTCGTTGGCGGCTGGGCCAGGGCTGGAGGGGCGAGAACGGGGAAGCAGGTTGTCTCGTAGCGGTTTAATGGTTGGGTCAAAGGCTGCCGGCAGCCCGAGGACCTTGGCCACCTGGTGGGCTTCCTCATCGGGGGTATTCTGGGGCTCGAGTTCATAAGTGCTGCTCGCCTCGCTGTTTGCTTCGTGAAGTCCGTTATTGGCGGCAAGCATGGACAGATATGTTTGACGGCTCGCATCTCTGGCACGCTTGACCTTCTTTTTGATGCGCTGCTCCGTTGGGCGCACGACGACAACCGGCACAGGCGAATACTGCAGACAGTATTTGGAGAAGGAATTCCGAGAATTGACCAAGCCCTGGATGCCGCCCAATGAGCGGCCTCTGGTGCCAACAATGAGCATTGCTGGTTGGTACAATTGAATCTGTGACAGAGTCAGTCTGTGATTCCTGTTCTGGTTTGAAAGGATGACTCACCAGCCTCTGAAAAGTGGCATGTAACTTGCCAACGGCATATTCCAGCACAATGCTAATGGCTCGATTAGCGCCATTCTTGGCAAGTATATTTTTCATGACATTGTTTGCGTCATCTTGGTATTGGTCATTCCGAATTTCCTTTTCAACGACACGGACGCAGACGACCTCGTCGCCATCGTCGACCAGCTCGTCCAAGAGCCACTGGATTGCGTAGTCGGAGTATGAATGCTCATCCACGCCGACCATGAAGCAGCGGGATCGTCGGCGGGCATAGAAGCCCCTGTGTCGAACATTGAGTGTCAGAGACGGGGTGTTGTTCTTGGTGGCCTCACCGCTGGGCACGTTATCGAAGCCGACGCGGTTTTGAAACCTGTCGTTCATGGACTCGGTCAGCATCGCCATGGTGTAAGGAATGAAAATGAGGATGAAGAATGAAGAAAGAGGATAATAAGAATGGTGTCAGCCGAAGGCAGTATCGAAGATAAAGCGGGGAATGATAAGGACCGGAAGGAATGAGGGCGCCTCGAGGAGACAAGACGACGCAAGAAGCAGAACAATAATGAGAAGAAGACTGATGAGGCAGCCTCAAATGTGGGTGGATCGGATTCGAAAGGGAGAGAGTAAGAAGTCTAATCTCAATCTCTTAATCTCTGACGCACGATGACCGTGACTTCCTGTGCTCCACAGGTTCACTGGTGGCTGTCTGTCGCGAGTCGCGACTGCCTGAACCCCTCACAGTATATACTGTGTGAGTGAGCCCGTGGATACTGTACAATCAAGCTGTCAGGTCGCGCCCAGTGCTCTACAGCGAGGAGTCTGGAGGCTGAAGAAGAAAGAGAGCCCGACCCCGCTCTTGAACCCACGGTGCATCGTAAACGGTGGCACGGTGCCGCCCCATCAGGACTCGGAAGCTTTCCTCATCTGCGCTGGTCTGTGGCCACTGGCGGCCACTGGCGGCTTGCGGTGGAGGCTTAGACAGAAGTGGAGACGTCTTCTCTCCCTGCGGCCAAGAGTCGAAGCGGCCGATGACTGAAGCTCGCGAAGTGAACGCTCGGATTGAGGCTCGAGATCAAAATGCCAAAACGTCTTGCATACCTGATGCAACTCCGCGGCGCGCTTTGACAATCATCATGCGTGACGAACGCGCGCATTTAGCCGGCGAGAGGAGCACATTTGGATCGCAGCTAGGCTTCCATGAAATGCATATGGGCGCTGGATGCGCTGCCGACAGCACAGCCTCGTCAAATCGCCGACAAACTTCGCATGCGATGCCCGCCATCATGTTGGATCGAAATGTGCTGCTCCAAAGACAGTCTACTTAGATGCAAGCCGCAAGGGGCGCGTCACTCGATGCCCCTTCGCGGTTGGCCGATGCGTTTCGCAGTTCAGACTCCTGAGCAAGGACCCGATGACGCACGACACAGATGCAGACGCAAAGCAACCTTCTGCATCCAGCCGCAGCAGATCCGATCGGAAAAAAAGCTCGCCGAATAACTGGTGGGTGGTGCACCATAGCAGAAGCCGAACGAGCCGAGGCAGACAGGGGGACGAACTCAAAGAAGTACCTATGAGTGCCGGCCCTCGCCCTCATATAATCGAGGCATGCATAGTCGACACCATACCACAGCGCACCACCGCTGCACCGCCATTATCTTGACTCTTCGGTTCCTGCGACAGATAGAGCGCGGGGCTTCCCAGGAGCTGCGGCCAATTCTGCAATTGGCGGGCTGAGTTGATGCAGTAGAGGACAGGGGAAAAGCACAACTAATCAATATGACCAAACGAAAAAGAAAAGAAAAACCAAGACAAAAAAGAGATATCGGTGTGAAGAAGTGACAGAATAAAGCAACGAAGACATGAAGAAATGAAGGAAACAACAAAAGAAGTCATGATAATGTGAAGCGTAAAAGACAGGCGCCTTGAAAAAAAAACCCCCCCTTACCTCTGTGGTGGCGGCGACGCCGTCCGAACACGCATCCCATCCCCCCCCTGCTTAACCACACTAGGCGCAACAGAAGGATTCCTCGACCGTCGATATGAAGCCGATGAAATGGACGATTTCCGGCCAAACGAGAATTCCGACCATCCATCAAGAGGCGTTTGAATCGAGGGCGAATGCTCAGGCTTCGGCAGGTCCGTCGGAAAAGAAATACTCGATTTTCTGGCCTCGGTTGGGGAGGAGCCCTCCTCGCTTGCCGTGGAGCTCGAGCTAGATGGTACCGCTGAGGTGGCTGCGGATGGAGCGGCCGATGTGTGAATCGTCGTGATCAGCTGAGGAAGAGGCTCGGTGTCGTTATCCAGGCTTATGCTGGTGTCGGGGTCGGGTGTTTCGGCGTCAGACGCGGCATTAGGAAAGGCCAAAGGTCGGATCTTTGAGTCTTCTTGTGATATCGAACGTGATGCGAATTCGGCATTTTGTAAAGGCTCGCTGGTCGACTCGCGGATCGGCTCGTTACTCGGCTCGCTGTATGACTTTCTAGGTGCTGACAGAGACGACAATGGCGATGACCCAGAGGCAAGTCCTTGAGACAGTCGCGACGGGTGCAACATCCAGGACAGCCTCTTGAGCCGCGAAGTGCCTCCCCCTCCTCCTCCTTGACCCATGATGCGACTCGAATTGCCCATATTCATGCTGTGGCTGCCAAATATGGAAGACTTTGGGCGATCGGCGAAGGTAAGCATTGGTGGCTAAAGAAGACGAAGAAACAAAGATGGCGGAATGACGAAATGGGCTATAACAGCCGGTTCGATGTGCGGCGAAATGATGACCACCAACAGCTAGCCGGTCGGATGGCGAGGCACCACTACACAGAAACAGATAGGAAGCCCAGGTAGGCAGCCAGCCGTGAGGCAGCTTGGATTTCAAATCTCGGGCTCGTCCGTCCTTGCTTGTCGTGCTTAGGGTTAAAGTTTTCGTGTCGGCACAGTCGGAACTCGTGGGCGACTGGCTGGTGTGGCGTGTTTATATGAATGGAACGTCTTGACGGCACTATTTCCCGTGGGCTCGCTGGGGTTAAACTGGGCAATCTAAGACAACAGCAGTTTCTGGAGCGATACCACGCTGGCTCACTTTTCTCCGGCACGCATGTGCCGAGCAAGGAGACACCAAGTGGCCACGGTCGGGAAGGTGCAGCGTCACAGGTCAAACAGAATTCCGAGATTTGAAGGGATAGCGTTGATCTGGATTGGCCGCCGGGTTGCTTGTGCTGTGCGATGCAACACGATGTCGAGTCGACTGGGTTCGCACACGACGAAAAGCAATGGCGCGAGAGCGTGTTGGACCGAGCTATGACGGGAGCTACGTAATGAAGCAGATGGCTAGATGCGCAAAGGCCAGATGAGATGGTTGTCCAGAACCGATGTTCAAAGCCTAGATATTTAGATGTTCAGATTGTACAACTAAGCCTTGATGCCCGTGATGATGACACGGTTTTGGTCGTTTGGCGCTTGTCTCGGTGCTGATGTCACTTCCGCTTTCGCACAAAGGCGGGACGGACGTCAATGCGATGAACGCAAGCTCAGGTAAACGCAGGCGGGGAAGCGAATGTGAGTACTCCGTAGGCGGGCGCTGGGATGTAGGTCGATATCTCTAAATCACGGTGACTCCAACGACGTCTGTAGTACAACAGAGCAGGTTGTGTGTGCAAGAGGACAGACTTGAAGGCAACCCGATATGTAAATAGAGAAAAATCAATTCAAGTCAACGTCCGTCTCCCTTGTTTGTCTGCTCCGTGGCTGGGTCGGCTGGGGGTTCGACTGGGGGTTCGACTGGGGGTTCGACTGGGGATTGTGGGATGTGGATTGTTCAGTCAAGTTAGTCCTCATTGCCCGTTCTTGGTGTGTTCTTGGTGTGTTCTTGGTGTGTTCTTGGTGTGTTTTTGGTGTGTTTTTGGTGTGTTTTTGGTGTGTTTGGGTGTGGGGTGCGTTATGGTGGGGCCATGGAGCTTAAGCTGGGAAGCTGGGAGTTTTGGGAGCTTGGGCCACCCCCAGCAAGTCTGGCGACAAGTTTAGTTTAGTTTGATTGACGCCGGCAGTGGGGCGCAGCGCGCCCCTCCGCAGAGCCTCCCTAGGGGCGAGTGGGCGGTCTAAGGCTAGGTGTACTACACACATACAACACCTATCTAGTACTAATCAAGAAAAATGCGAGAAAATGAGCCGCTGCTGTCGCCGGTTACAGCAGCGTTGAAGGTCTGGCGACAAGGTCAGACGGCAGGAGCAGCGCAGCGATAACGTGGTGGAGCAGCTTTGAGCAAGTACCAAGTGCCAAGAGCCAAGTACCGGTACCAGGGCTTGGTATGTATGGACAGCGAAGACAACAGCGTAAGACAGCAGTGGTGTTGACAACTTGGAGCTTTTCAACTTCACAATTAAGGCCAAGTGCTTGATTCGTTGCCACTGTTGTTGTTGTTGCTGCTGCTGTTGCTGCTGGCGTTTATCTCGCGTGCCGATCTGGGTTCGCGGTCCGAGTGGTATTGGTTCCTGTATTGGTTCCTGTATTGGTTCCTGTATTGGTTCCTGTATTGGTTCCTGTGTTGGTTCCTGTGTTGGTTCCTGTGTTGGTTCCTGTGTTGGTTCCTGTCCTGCGATGAAATCTGAGATGAATCTGAGCTGGATTCCGCGCTGTGCCTATTCCGGGGCCGTCAGTAGTCACAAAGTACCGTTCGAGGTAAAAATAACAACGGGCTGCAGATATGCACCGAGCATGGTCCTCCGGGGTGTCATAACAACAGCACTTACTGCATGCGCACGTGGTAAATGAGCGAGATATTCGTGGTTTGTCCTCCCTCCCTACTCGTCACTAGGGAACCGGACCTCAGAAACTCAACCCAACCAAAGGCGAAATGCCGGCTTGTACGGATGCCAAGGACCAAGGTTCGTCTTTGGCCCAGGTACTCCGTAGCTAACCTAGCTTCACGTCTTGTCCTCCCAACCCTGTCCGGTGCTTGAGCCTTGGAGGATATGTGGTAGATTCCGTTTAGGTTTGGGGTTTGAATTTTGAATTATTTTCCCGCCTTATTCCTTGTCTTCTTCGCCTTGACTTCGCCTTGACTTCGCCTTGACTTGCCCTGCCTTGCCTTGCACAGCCCTGCCCTGGTCAGCTCTCGGGCGCGCGGAGGTAAAATAAACGATGCCCTGTGCTCGCTTGGGCAACAAACGGAACAAGGGTAACAAATGAGTCACCGACAAGTTGTGTAGTTATGGTACTAGTTGTACTACTACCTACTCACCTACCTACAACTGAGGAGAAAAGGCTTGCGCAGAAGTTGGAAGCAAAAAACAAGGGAGAGTGGCCGGATCGTGATGAGTTGGAAGGTGGCGCGATGTGGAAACAATATGGGGAAGCAAAGGGTACAGAAATAGAGAACATGGCATGATCGAGGAAACCTTCGTTTGCAAAGAAACGCAATCGATAATGCAGACTCCAGAGGGCCGACGGGGAGGACAAATGCGGCTGCAACGTTGTTCGTGGCCCCGGAGCCCGCGACCCGACAATGTACCTCGAGGTACTCAGAGGGTCTCATGTACCCATGTACCCAAGTATATCTACATATCTACATCTACTCCATAGCTACTCCGTACCGAGAAGTCCAGCCACCGCTTGTTGCATATCACCTGATGCAGAGTCGTCGCAGACTGGACAACACGCAGATTGAGGGTTGGTTCAACTTGGTTGGCCGAGTGCAAAAGGCAACTGGCGATTGCGTGTGTACATATTTTGTGTGAGTGTATCATTAAATATGTCTCTGCATGTCTCTGCATGTCTCTGCATGTCTCTGCATGTCTGATGTTTCTGATGAGCAGAGACAGACATAGGTACATACATATGTACATGCGTTCTGCGGCATGTGCGCGCAATGCAGCAAGACAGATCCAGATTGCCACCACCGACATTGCCGAACCTTGGAGAGACACTGGGCAGCCTTGTCCGCGTCAAGTGAAGTGGCCATTCGATGCAAGAACGTGGCGCAATCTGGAACGCATGAGGCGGTTTCATTTGACTCGATGCGATGCGAAGGGATGCGAATTGCGATGCTGCGCGCCCATCCCGGCGTCAATTCCGGCCTACGGAGTACATACCAGGTACATACATATGTATGTTTCTTTTTGCGTCCCCGGCCCCGAAGCCCCGAAGGGACAATCGGGACGGCATACCGCGGCGTATACACCGTAGATGACAACCCCAATCCTGTTTGTCTTCTGATGCTTTCCATCACTTGATCACATCTTCTTTGATCTTTCTTTGTCTTTTTTTTTTTTTATCTTGAAGCAATTCCCCCCTCCACGAGCCCTTGTCGTACCGAGGCGCTAGGCCAGCCAAGGACCTCTGCCACTTTGCCAAGAAACATGCGGAAGTCGGAGTCATGCCGCCAAGACAATTCTGTCATGGCGACGTTTGTTGGTCCATGAATCCCACCACACGCATGGCCGGCATAGCATGGCATGGCATGGCATGGCAAGCGCATCATGGGATTTCCCCATCACGTACATACGAATACGGCATTGCACCATGGCAGACGAAGCCGAGAAGAGGTTGGGGGCGGGTTGTCCAACTTTGTTCAACTTTGTTCAACTTTGTTAACTTTGTTGTGATATGTACGGAGTACATTGAGTACGACTGGTTAGTAGTGGAAATAAATGCCGGCCGGCATCAACGCAACCAGTATCACGCAACTTCCGCCAGTCACAAGTCCGCGATGTGAATGCGGCCACCACGTACGGAGCACAACGTCTTCGTACCCATGCGAGCCAACTCTCTCCTTTACACAATTTTCTCGGCAACGGTGCACGGACCACGTCCGCCCACTTCTGTTATGATTTGGCTGTATAACCTGCTGTAGCCCTAACAG
>SRPP01000293.1:0-31980 GCA_018360055.1 Claviceps monticola
GGGGGGGGGGGGGGGGGGGGCTTACAGTTTTTAAGGTTATCTGCTGTATCCTCTAGTAGAATGAGTCGCCGCTTGTTGCAGTAGGATGTCTTGTCCATAATGTCCACCTTCAGCTTCGCATCGGCGAGATCCTGTGTTGGCTTCTCAAACATCTCGGAGAGATTCTCCACCGCCATCTCCAAGTCCTTTTGATTGTCCTCGAAAATTTCCGTCAGATTGTTCCTCGCTAGGTAGAACGCAAATGCGTACGTCCACTTCAGGGTCTGGCGGCACGTCTGGAGTGCTTGAGATGCCGAGCTAAGGTATTGCACCTCAATCCACGACATGCCAGACGTAGTTTGCAGCTGAAACATCTTCTCCTCCGTCTTGTGAGCAATGTCCTTGTCCAGTTTGGCGGACTGCTCGTGGTTGGCATACCGGTTGTAGTAGTGCAAATATCTCTCGAGCGATGTGCGAGACTTGGCCTGCGCGTCTCGAGCCTCGGAGCCGCTCTTTTCTTCGTATCGGTTGCAGCTATACCAGCTGGTACCATGCTCGGACCACAACCCCATGCACATCCAGCAAAACTCATATTTGCACTTTCTGCATGTCATGTGGTTGCATCCACCGTTCTTCTCGATCGTCGAACCGCACTTGGGACACTCCTTCGTGTTTGCAGAAATCCAATTCGCCGTCTCGGAATCGTCAGCGCACTTCCTAAGCCACTTCTTGACCAACTCGCAGGGCGCTGGTTGGTGATCGGAATACGGACATCCGAAACAGAATCGATAGCCGCAGCTGCATTCTACCGCTGGCACAACCTTGTTCAACTCCTTCTTCTTGACGCTGCATTCGACGACGTTGGGACAATCCGGGGCAGGACACCATTTAAAATGCTCCTTGCCCTCGACGTAGTTTCTGTTGAGCAGTTCGTGGTATCGATCCACCATCTCCGGTCCAACCAGCAAGTCCACTGACAGGGAGTCGTATACTCGGCCGCAGCCGTCTGACGGACACTGAATTTTGGCAGCTTCGCCCTCTTCCTTTATTTTCTGTGTCAAGTAATGCACGTGACAGCCGACGCAGTATCGATGGCCGCATTTCATGGCAAAAGTCGATAAGTCTTCTTCGTCTTCGCAGCAGATATCACACGCGAAACCAGGGATGGCTTCTATTTGGGGCAAACTGCTCTCATTGCTGCTTAACCCAGCAGCCTCCAAAACTCTCTCTGAACAGTCCATATAATCTTCCAACAGACGCTCCTTATTCCAGCGGAAATGACGCAGCATGATGGCAGCATCCTCTTTACGCATGTCCAGAATCATATTGACCTCGTTGATCATGTCGTCTTGTTGGGTTTGAATCTCGGCCGGCTTGAGAACTTTAAAACTTGTGATATGGGCCGGTTGCCGGGATTTTCCAGTGAACTTTGAGGATAACTCAAAGTCAGGATCTGGCTCATCGAAGTCGTCTTCGAAGTCTACAAAGACATCTCGTAAGCTTTTGGCCAGCGGGAGAATATATATATATATATATATATATGCATGACAGACACATTCGGCTGGTCAAGATTTTCTCACCTTCCGCTACAGACATGTCATCCCCGCTGTAGTTCTGCAACATCTCGTCGTCATCGCTCGATAAGATGGACACGCATTCCTCTTCAGATTCCATGCCCATGCTAGTTGTCGTGACTGGAGTGGGGGGCGCAGCTGAGAGGCAGGCAGCTGAGGCGACGGGTCTCTTTGGAGGGTTTCCTTCTTGATATTGAGGAGATGCCGCCGCCTCAGCAGCCTTTCGCTTCCTGGTTAGGGGGGGAATCGTGGCGGTCAAAGGATGTGTGAGAGGGAGGCCGACACTAGCCGACGGTCATGAAAAAAGGAGAACGTTTCCGCCGGTGCAAGACTCGGAGGAGAGAAATCAGTTTGTTTCCCAAGAACCACGGCCAGAGACAGCGCGGAGGATGGAGCGCCAGCGTTGCAAATAAGAAATCGGTGGCGTTGATTGTTAAAACGGAGATGATCAAGGAAGACGCGGAGGTGCTCTAGAAAGCCAAGACGAGCCGCCGAGATCAACAGGGCCAAGCCAGTCTTGCGCGAAACTTGTGGCAAGGCTGTGGTCGTCTTCGTGCAAGAGTGAAAAGGATATCACAGTACTGGCGTGCGGAATGGATGTGATCTAAACCGCTGTTCAAGAGGAAGTCAGGGACACAACACAGAGAAGCATGCATGACGGAGACGCGGGCCGAGAGCAGCGGTTCCATCACTCAGCAGTAGGAAGTCGTCTCGGTAGTGGCGGTGGCGGTGGCGGACGAATTTCGAGGCCAGTTAGTTGGCTTATGTCAGCACTGAGCACCGCTTTCAGGAAAGCACATAACTAACTATCGCAGGGTATTAACTAGGGGTGTTTACCGCACAAATTAGAGTGGCCAGACGGCTGCGCCCATTCTTTTGAGCGATAGCACAGAACTTCAGAAGGGAAAGGGAAACGCGGCTTTGGGCAGCCAACAGGTCCGGGTCAGGCTGCTAAGTTCTAAGCGTGCTTACTTACCTTCATTATGCTTCAGTCACGGTACGGTCGAAGGCGCCTGTTGCGGCTTGGGCGTTTCAGTACCTATTGTCACTTGTGACATCGAATACCTAGCCGATGGGGCAAGTCGGCTTCAACTCCAGCTGCCCGGACTCACCACCAGCATCACGGAACATCATCCGGATGCTGGGTAATGTAGTGTGCAATGTGCAATGGTGGCAGATACCACCGCAGCAGGTGTCGCGAAGCGAATTGAACTGTGACTGGAAGGTCACACTGAAACATAAGAAAGGAGCAAGCGTCAACTAGCAGCCAGCATCCCGAACTGCGGCGCCAATGGCCATTCTCAGTTGTCGTCGTCTGCAAGACGCTTTACGGAGTAGACTTACGTATTATACGAAAGCCTGCAAACCCGATTAAAAATGGCAAGGCAAATGAGAAAAAAATGAAACAAAAACGTAAAAGACAAGCATTTGCACGAGACCTACTTTTCCACCCATCTTCTACGAAGCCCAAGATTGTAGCGTACATGTCCCCCCATCAGATGCTTTGCTGCCGCCTTAGCCCAAAACCTTCTCGGCCAGCGAGACTACAACGCCACCAGTCAGTATCACAGACATCTCTAGTGCCCGACGGAAAAAAAGGCAAGTCACATACCATCAGCTCCAGTGCCATCGGGCTCAACAAAAGTCTCGGTCACCTTGCCATTCTCAATCTTGAGAGCATATCGCTTGCTGCGAGCGCCGCCAAAGATTGCAGATCCGTCAAAGTCCAGCTCGAGAGCTTTGGTGAACTCGGCGGAAGGGTCGGCAATGAAGCGGATCTGAACCATTTCTTCTATTAGATCAAAGCCCGTGAGAGAGATGGGATGAGCACATACGCCTGACTTTCCGGCAGGATCAAGCTGTTCAGCCCAGGCCTTCATGCTAGTCATTCGCCAAGATTGGTTAGTGTTTCAGCGTGTTGCCGTTTCCCATTTCCCGTTTCCCGTTTCCCGTTTCCCGTTTCCCGTTTCCCGTTTCCCGTTTCCCGTTTCCCGTTTCCCGTTCCGTTCCGGTTTGGTTTGGTATGTGTGCCTCGATAGGCTAGCAACCTGTTTTCCACAATTGCCAAAATTTGCTGTACAGACAGGAAAAAACTTACACAAAGGGATCATTCACGGACACCACGAAAACCTGGCCGGCCTTCTTCAACGCAGGGTGGTTGATGTAACCGGGGATGTGGACGCCAGAACAAGTGCCCGTGAAAGCTCCAGGCACGCCGACAATGTACCCCTTGGAGGCCTTGAACTCCTCGGCCAGATTGACCTTAAAGCCGGGAGAGTTTTCCATCAAGCCATCGAAGCTAGGAACTGCGTCTCCGGCCTTCACAAACGCGCGAGGCGTGCTGTGGAAGTTGCGTATGGCAAAGGCCGGACGAGCCAGAGCAACGCGTCGCAAGGGAGCTCGGAAAGACATTGCTGTGGAAATCAATGTGTGGGCACCGTTTCGAGGCTGTAGTTTTTACGTCGGTTGTCAGTCTGGGGCCGTGTGGAAATGAAGTCAGATACGGCGAGCTGATTTGACTGAGGTTTGCGTGATGAAGCTCCGGAGCTTGACGGAAGAACTGGTTTTCCTAGCTCAAACAAACAAGGCAACGGGCAGATTGAAGCTGTCAGCCGGAGCCCCACGCTGCGCCCCGCCGTAAACGGCAATTCCCTCTTCGAAGTTCGAATCAACAACTTGAATTTCGATTTGCTCCGTCAGTACATTACTACATATGTACATACAATCTCCCACATGCCAGGCCTTGGGCATTGTTAGTCTTGCCGTGACCTCCATTGCTCCAATGAAGAGTAGAGCATGTTCGGAAAATGTTACATAGATGAGTTCATGCAATTTCAACTCCATACACTGTACACACGTACATGATACCTATGCTCAAACTCAATTGCATGTCTGTTTGACTTGCTTGGGCTCAGTCTATAATTGGAGACCATGTGCTAGCCTCTAGGTATATTATTATCACGCAAGGTTGTTGGCGATTTCTCGATGGACACTCTTGGCCGGGGGTGTTTGCCTATGTATGTACACATGTACTTTCAGAATGACGCCATGGACACGAGAGAGCCGATTGCTTACGAAGATGGTTAATTGCCATCGTACGGTCTCAGAGTCAGACGCGATTTTGATTTGCATTTGTTGAAGACGACAACTTTGAAAAAGAGCAAGCCAAGCCGTGTTAAGCCACCTTCCCCATGGATATACCCTGAACGAAAACACCTGTCGAACGCACGGCAAGGCAATAATGATTACCTATAATACTAACTGCCTGTCTTTACTCGATGTGACTGATACGCCGTTTCAAGTTCGTCCGTGGTTCTCGGACTTATGCCCGATTCAAAGTGATGCCAGTCCCACACGGGGATCGTTAGTGTCCGTTGCCGCGCTGATCTCAATACTTGAGCAGATAATACATGCCTATTACGACTCAGATGTTTGTCGACCCGAGCTATCCCGGCCCCCGGAACTGGGGTCTCGGGTTTCGCTCGAACTGTACCCCGCAAATCCTCTTGCAAGATGCAGTCAGCACCAAGTCGTGCTTCAGTCTTCAGCTTTCATTTGCTCAGGATATCGATCTAGACAGAAGACAGAGTACCAAAGAAGACTACTTGCGATTTAAAGTTGCTCTTTGAAACTACTGCAACCTCCTTCATCAAATGTCCCAGGACCAATATTCTTGATTGCGGATTGCCCTCTGTCCAGTTCGGCGGAACAGCTTGCCACCGGGTTAAATTGCCCCGCGGCAACAAGAACATGTGTCGAGAAAACAACCCTCTGGAAGATGACGCAATTGCAATCTGGAGATCGTTCCCAACTGAGTCAAGACTCAAAATTGATTAGATATGTGTGGCCGATAACAATGTACATATGTATCAAGAAGGTTTAGACCTCCTCAGATCGGAAAGATGACACAACTTGCACAAGAACATGAGCACGAGCCCCCCACCAAAAAAAGCATGGCGCACGCAACGGGCCGGGCAAAAACACCGTGTACCGCGTGACATCTCACCCGAACACAACTCTGCAGCCAACCAAGATTCTTCATGGCTGAAAAGGAAGAAAAAAGGCGTTCTGGCCAGAAATGGACCTTGAAAGTCTCGGGAGCAGCAGGTTGCGGCAGAAGTGAACAGAAGGTTTGAGGGTGAAACAAGCCACACTGCCGCGGCATGATGTAGGTACATACATATATGTATCGGAGTTGAACCCCTGGACTTAGTCAGTCTATGCGTCTTACCTGACAACTCACAAGGGACCTTCAGCTTCAGGTGGGGAAAATGTCTATGTACGGACTCCGGGGTAGCAAATGAGGTGTCTGGATTGGGAGGGATCTACGGAAGAAAGTGCCTTGGCGATGTGATAGGGACGTTGCTTTCTTGCGCCGCTGATCGCGCGGCCAGGGGAGGGAGTTTATCCCATATTCCAGATATGGTATACTCCGTACATAGTTACGCGTCGGAGGCTGATCCCTCTGTAAATGTTAGGCACATACTCTCGTGCATTGATTGATGCCGTTGGGGCTTGTGGCTTAGTACATACATAACTACATACCTAAGTCTAATTCTGGGGGGTTACTTATTAGATGTATGTACAGAGAGTACCTAGTACATAATCTGAGTTTCTGTATCGGGACAGCGCGATGCAACCACAAGAAGCAAGATAGACTTTGGAGGGTCTAGGATGTGGCATTGCCTGTTTTACGTGAGGAACCCCCAAATTGATGGCATGAGCGCTTGTATTGTGCTTTCTCCGTACATGCGCATGTCTTGTATTTGATAAATTTGATTTCTCAGTTCCATGTGTAAATGTCTATGAAGAAAAACTTGGTAAAATACTTAGAGTCCGTCTTTGCAAAATATGGTCTGGAAGGTTGGCCAAACCCCAGGCCCCAGGGGCCAGAGAGATTCCACATTTACCCGTCCGAGTGACATTGATTGCCAAGTCTTGAGTACATAATCAAGGCTACCATACCTATGTACATACATATGTATGTGCATCTAAGTTTTCTGCGTGAAGTCTTGGTTTCTCTATGCATGTCTAGGATTTGATTATTTCTTCAGCGATCCAAAGACAAGATTGAAGAGACAAGAGAGGATTATGCAGAAACTACTCCGTAGATCCAACTTCCAAGACTTGTGGCCCTAATCCCACGTTGGAAATGATGTGCATTTTTGACCAATAGCACGATGGATGGCTGGAGGTATGATCCAGGTGAGTCACCCAAATCATACTTAGATGGTTGTCCTTCGCTATGACGTGATTGAGAAAACATACTGTAATGGGCGAGATAGTCTTCTCAGACAGTTTTGTTCATTTCTTTTTTCGATTATGAAACATGTACCCAACAGGGTGTTTTCAATCTTGTTCAGCGATTGGCACTCAAGCACTTCGACATTGATGCCTGAAATGTGACGCTAAAAGCGATCTTTCGAGGGCCGTGTCCAAAACTTTATCGAGGCCAGAAGCCATGAGTATGGCAATACGCCTCAAGGATGTTGCCAACTGCCTCAACGCTTTACCCGACTTGGAAGTGGAAGTAACTCACTAACAAAATCATTTGTACCTGTACTCTAGAGGTACTTCCTGTCATTCTTCACCATCGCACGCAATAACTTCACTTATACTCCGTATGTATCCAGGCAAACTCGCATGCTAGAGATAATCGATTGCGTGAGTACTGTAGAGTCTCAATGAAATTGATAGATGGCCGAATCAGCACTTAATGTACACCCGCCGAAGTCTATCACCGCCGGAAGACGGCTAGGCATGCTATCGAGAGCCCATGAACGAGCTCTATTTCAGTTCCCACATACATCACCATTGCGATCTCTTTGAGGTACCTTAAAAGCGTTCTGGGACTCATCATATATTCCATCTTAGGATTTCTTTGATAAAATGGCTCTCCTCGCTTCTCGAGGCAATTCATCACGACTTTAGCTGTATGAAAGAGCTCGCTATGGTGCGTAAAGATTCTGTCATCATTGAATATATTTTTTGAGGTATTCCTTTAGTTTTATCATGAATAACGGCGCATGGCACGCCGCATCTCTTTGAGCTGGGGTCTTCTGGGAGGACGATGCAATGAGAAGACCATGATTACCTTAGTGAATTTCGCAACAATAGAAACATGAGGCGGCATTTCTATTGCGGTTAGATGGAAATGAAATATTGCCTGTTTGTTTCTGTTTGAGGCCGTCGTATATCATGTTTTGAAAGCTCGGACGGGCGCACCCTCGCCCACGAGGTGAGATGAGGGCCCTGAAGATTCCCTCTGTATCGAGAGAAGTACCTCGACATGCAGGTTTGTGTCGGTGAGTCGCGGCGTCCAAATCGGGTAAAGCGTTGAGGCAGTTGGCAAAACCCTTGAGGCGTATTTCTATACTCAGAAGCTATGACGAAAATGACGAGAATCATCACTCAATCCCGTTCTGGAATCAAGGGCGAAACACCAGCGGATATTGGATGGGGCAGGGCGCAGTTTTTCCTGAGACAGGCTTATGTCGTGAGCGTCGACGAGTCGACGCTGCGCTGCCTTGTACAAAGTACATAGATTTCTTGACTTTCTTGTTCTGGCAATCTCTACCTTGCGCTTCTAGAAGTCGTTTGCACGAGACAACCTTCAGCGACATCACTCCGAGATCTCCGAGATACTGTAGCCACGCGGGCTAAACGTGAAATCGTGAGGCTGTTGCCCGCAGGGTGCCGCAGGCTCCGCATCTCGAGAACTGGCCCAGAAAGAATGAGTACTAAATATGTACTCCGTACCCACACACCTATGTAATCATGTAGCTACATAGCGCGAAGCGGATTGGATGTAAGAGTGGTGAACACTGAGCACGAGGCCTCTTCCGCGTCAAATCGACGAGTGACGATCCTCGGGGCCGGTCCGGACTCCGGTGCTTCAAGAATCAAGATCAAGGACCATTGGAGCGCTAGCTTGACATTGATAAATGTGCCTGATCGGCGGCCAAGTGTCGACAGTTGTTGAGAGGCCCGGTCTTGGCACGCAAAGTGCCGGCCAGTCGTACCTGCACGCACGCACCTGCATCAACCACCACGCCGCCAAGCTGGCAACGTTCCATCCAGCAACCAGAATTCTTCGAGACATACCGTCGCCGTCCAGTCAAGTCTCAACGCATGTCAGGTCGAGTTTCAACGCAGCGCACGAATTGACAGATTCGACGTTGGGAAATGAGCATTCGGAACTCGGCAGTGCGGATCAAGGGGACTTCAGGAGCGAGGAGCACGGCAGGATTTACCCCCTTCCTCCCTCCCCTCCCCTTCCCCTTCCCCAGCATCATCGAATTCTCCGTCCATCTGTACGGAGTATGTATGTATGTACGTATGTAGGTACGTATATTGTACAAATAATAACTACATACATATACATAGTCTAGCTCCCGCGCAGCGTTCGTGAGAATACGTACGCACGTATGTACATAGGTAGGTACGTATAATATACCTAGACACCTAGGTATGCTCAGGCACCTGCATATGTGCCCAGTGCATATGGTCTGCACGCACGGTCTGAGGAGTGCGCAAGGGCAACAACAGTTGAACAGATACGGCCTTCGGCACGTTGGAGAAACGACGCCGTGCAGATAGCCGACACAGGGTCTAGTCTTTTCTCATGTGGCACTCCAGAAAAGTGCAAGATACCTAATATGTAGATTACAGGATGAGGGACAACAACGCCGCACAACGCCGCACAACGATGCACATCGCCGTGCAGAGTCCAGACTGCCCGTGAAGGTGGAGCAGATTGGTTCGCATGTACATGTAACATACTGTACCTGATATGTTGTTTGTGCTTGGTTGTCAATGCTTAAGCTGCAGATGCTGGTGCCTCAGATGATGCATCGTTGGCAAAGTGCTGCCACTAGTACTGATGCAGTGATGCTCCTCGACACAAGCACTGCACTGTGAGTTGGCCGACGTCTTCGCTTTTGCGCTTTTGGTCGACTCCCTCCCGGTTGATATTGATTATAGAGCATGAATGAGCCTTGTAGATGGACAAATTCCAATACATAACGACTTCTACGACTGCGAGTCTGCGACACTGTCCCTAGTGTCCAGCTGTCCGGCGCACCGTCCCCCACCTGTATGCGAGTGCCTGCCAGTGCCTGCCAGTGCCTGCCAGTGTGAACCCTTGTTGAGGTACCGCAATCTTGCTGCCCCTGGAAGCTGGAGTCCTGGACCCTGCGGCCCCGTCGGAGGCACAGCTTTGGCTTAGTTACTCTGTGGTGCTCTGCTTTGCGTATAGTCCCCACGCCGCTGCTTCTTTCCCTTCTTCTTTTCCCAATGTTTGCTCATCCTCGTCCCCCCTCACCCCTCCACCCTCTCCCCCCTTGTCTCACGACCCACACTTCGTTTCTCGTCCTGCATTCCACCCGCGTCATTTGGCCCTGGCCGCGCCTTTGTCATGTCCTTTTGAGTCTTGACCCAATCCCACCAGATAGAGAATACCTAGAGAACTGACCTCTCCATCGCCGCTGGGTCGAAGAATTACGCCACTCACCTCGTTCTGCCTTGGTCTCCCTCTCGCATAATACATACGCATCGCCATCCGCCTCTGCTTTCTGCCTTGCGCAGAACCAACTCCTCTTCAGCCCTCCGATTCTTCTGCCGAACCCCGTCGAGAAGTCCCTTTCTTGTTGTCCGACGTCGATCCAATCGGCAAAGTCTTTCTCGTTTCAATCGCTCGGAGCTTTTCCTCGTCCAACACGACCACCTGTAGAACGTGTCGCGACGTGCTCATTTTTAAAAGGAGCCCCCTTCCTCCGAGAACTGTCTTTCCGTCGTCGTCGAATCGAACACGCCACCAAGTTGGAACGATCCCCTCGGTCAGATATCACGGATTGGCATAC
Source organism: Claviceps monticola (assembly GCA_018360055.1). Taxonomy (NCBI): domain Eukaryota; kingdom Fungi; phylum Ascomycota; class Sordariomycetes; order Hypocreales; family Clavicipitaceae; genus Claviceps; species Claviceps monticola. Next base: position 10,415 of record SRPP01000293.1, read on the forward strand.
CCGTTCTCGTTCCTGCTGTCAGAACCGGCAGTCGCTTGCAGCTTCTCGTGGCTCCGCGTCGACCAATTACCTGCGACTCGGCGCCGTGCAACCCACCAACTATTTCAGCTTCAGATTGCCTGATATATCATCGTGTGATCCGTCCGTCTTGCACCTTGGGTCACCGGCCATATCGAATCCGTCCATTACCTTAAGCCAGAATTGCAATTTTGACGGCGTACCGTCGCTGCGTGCGCGATCAGCATAGACTTTTAGCAAAATCATTAAATGGTCGCTTCTCGACACACTTGCTCTGGTCAAATCATCTAGATCTGGTTTCATTTGGTAGGTTCATTCTCGTCGCAACCGAGGCGCACGAGTCCAACCATCTACGACACAGTTAGGGGCCTTGCTAGCTGCCCCGCGGCTCCTGTGAGAAGCCTCATTCTCGAGGCGCCGAGAGGGACCTCTTTCGTTGCTGGCCCTCTTGTCGCGCAACTTACGCCATGCCGACCATGCTTCAGACGCCATCCAGGGCGTCGACAGCTTCATCATCATCCATTCAGCCCTTGTCGCGCCAAAACACAATGTCCTCATATGATGGCTCGCGCTCTGCGCGCCAATCCAAGCGGTTTTCCATGTCTGCTCTTTACATGTCCATGTCAGCCAATGAAGGCGAACTGCAGATTGAAGATGATCTCGCAAAAGGTAACTTGCTTTTTATATTGTCTCATCTCCAAAACTGTTGTACCTTGTCGCGCTCCCCTCAGCCCACATCTTATCTTCAACCGTGTCCTCATGGGCTTGAGCTCTTGAGATTTCTTGACACACTGACATCTCACAGCCCAGAAAGTTCTCCGAGACCTCAAGACAAAGATATCGTCACAATCAAAAAAAAATTTCGTACTTGAAAAGGACGTGCGGTATCTGGATTCACGAATTGCCCTTCTTATCCAGAATCGCATGGCCCTCGAAGAGGTTCGTCTTCTTTCTATGGCCGGGATGAATGATACGTACTTACCTTGAGTCATAGCAAAACGAAGTTGCGAGCCACCTGGAAGATGCGACCGAAGTAGAACAAGGAGTGTTTCCCAATGACGACAAGACACAGAAATACGGCAATTTGATGTTCCTGTTACAATCGGAGCCGAGGCACATTGCGCATTTGTGCAGACTCGTTTCCATGGCCGAAATAGACTCGTTACTGCAGACTGTCATGTTCACAATTTACGGAAACCAATATGAGAGTCGCGAAGAACACTTGCTGTTAACCATGTTCCAGGTATGTCCATTTCACAGCAGCGGCATTGGTCGCCAATGAGAATGGCAGGGGCTTGGGGGATCTTTTCATCTTTCTGCCATATTTCTGCAGCACTCTCCCCTCTTTCGTGACAGCGGCACTGACTCCTGCTCCAATAAGTCTGTTTTGACTTATCAATTCGATCACACCACCGATTACTCGTCCTTGCTCCGAGCGAACACGCCAGTCTCTCGCATGATGACAACCTATACCCGCCGTGGTCCTGGCCAGAGTTTCCTCAAAACTGTCCTTGCTGAACGAATCAACAGCCTCATCGAGTTGAAGGACCTGGACTTGGAGATCAATCCGTTAAAAGTCTACGAGCGCATGCTGGAGCAGATCGAAGAGGATACCGGCAGTCTCCCCGCCAACCTGCCGAAGGGAATCACCGGGGAACAAGCTGCCGAGGACTCGCAGGTTCAAGCCATCATTGAGCCACGACTAACCATGCTGACAGAGATCGCCAACGGCTTTCTGAGCACAATCATCGACGGGTTGGAGGAAGCACCGTACGGTATTCGTTGGATCTGCAAGCAGATCAGGAGCTTGACGAAGCGCAAGTATCCTGATGCAAACGATCAAGTTATTTGCACCCTAATTGGAGGCTTCTTTTTTCTACGCTTCATCAACCCGGCGATAGTGACGCCGAAATCCTATATGCTCATTGATGGAACCCCTGCCGAGCGACCAAGACGAACCTTGACGCTCATTGCCAAAATGTTGCAAAACCTTGCCAATAAGCCATCATACGCAAAAGAGCCGTATATGGCGAAGCTTCAGCCTTTTATTCAGGACAACAAGGACAGAATCAACAAGTTCATGCTGGATCTCTGCGAAGTCGGCGATTTCTACGAAAGTCTGGAAATGGATAACTATGTAGCTCTGTCGAAGAAGGACCTCGAGCTGGATATTACACTGAACGAAATTTACGCCATGCACGGTCTCATCGATAAGCACTACCAAGAGCTCTGCAAAGACGAGAATTCCCACTTGGCCATCATCACGTCAGAATTGGGCCCCTCACCACCTCAGGTACCTCGCAAGGAGAACAGAGTTATCAATCTGCCGCTCTTCAGCCGATGGGAAACTGCTATTGACGATTTGACCGCTGCTCTTGACATCACACAAGAGGAAGTGTATTTTATGGAAGCCAAGTCCGTCTTTGTGCAAATCCTGCGAAGTATCCCGCAGAGCAGTGCGGTTCTCCGCAGACCTCTCCGTCTGGAACGCGTGGCTGATGCTGCTGCTACCAGTCGCAATGATGCTGTCATGGTCCGCAAAGGGATCAGGGCCATGGAATTATTGTCCCAGCTGCAGGAATTAGGTGTCATCGATAAAAACGACCAGTTTGATATTTTGCGGGACGAGGTTGAGCAGGAGCTGCAGCACCTTGGCTCCATGAAGGAAGGTGTCCTTGCAGAGACACTGAAACTTGAAGAGGTGTACAAGACTATACGAGACCACAACTCGTATCTGGTCGGCCAGCTCGAGACATACAAGAGCTACCTACACAACGTGCGGTCTCAAAGTGAGGGCAACAAGCGAAAGCAACAGAAGCACCAGGTTCTCGGACCCTACAAATTCACGCACCAGCAACTGGAAAAGGAAGGGGTGATCCAGAAGAGCAATGTTCCGGATAATAGAAGGGCCAATATCTACTTCAACTTTACCAGCCCTTTACCAGGCACATTTGTCATTTCTCTCCACTACAAAGGTACGTGCCAATGCAGGCCCATTATTGATATGCCTAGATGTGCATGCCATCTTTTTCTTTGTTCCGTTGCTAACAACTCAACAGGTCGCAACCGTGGTCTTTTGGAGCTTGACCTCAAACTCGACGACCTGCTGGAGATGCAAAAGGATAACCAGGATGAGCTCGATCTCGAATATGTGCAGTTCAATGTGCCCAAAGTGCTCGCACTGCTCAACAAGAGATTTGCTCGCAAGAAGGGATGGTGAACGCAACGCAAACGGGGAGAAAAGGCAGAGCCTACTACATCCAAACCATGTATGTGCAATGACTATATCGAATGGGCAAGTCGGCGTTTCAGGAAAGCAGAGATACCACGACTGTTTTTGTGTCCCCCGCTTATTGTCGCACATTATTAGCACAGGAAGTTTGGTTCGGAGGGATCGCAATTCTCCTTGCCAGGTTACGGTTCTTTTGATCTTTCTGCGTTTTGCTTCAAAGCCTTCTTTGCCTTCTATTCTCTCCATTTCCCTCCCCTTGTTTTGTTTTCTTTGCTCCCTTTTTCTTTACCTGGGTTCGCCCCCTCTTTTAATCTCTCGTATAAGAAATGTCTTGTAATGAAGAGTTCCGTTCAGGTGCTGGGTCTCCGTCGTTGTATTCTGGGGTTTCTCGTTTTTATCTCTTCACATAAGCGGAGCTCCTCAAGAAAGAAGTGCTTTGCGTTTTATGTTGTTCAGATTTCATGTAACCTCATTTCTTTGGTCTTTGCTGTCGGCTGGTCCGTGGTGGATGGAAGGAAGGAAGGAAGGAAGAGGAGAGGAATATGTATGATGTATTCACTTGTTTCTTTCTAATCTTATTACCTGGTGGGTTGGCTAGAGGCATGACAGGTCTGATTTGGGTTCGGGTTCACGTGGGTTTCAACGAGTCTCGGAATTTTTCTGGCAAAGGCCTTCTTGGACTGGGGTGGGGGTATCTGTTTTTTCTTTTTTTTATCTGGGATGTGTGAGGGATATTTTGGATGAGCGGCATGGATGAAATACGAGTGCTATGCTATGCGGTTGGGCCGGGTGGTGATGCAGTTTCTTCTTCTTCTTTCTTCTTTCTTCTTTCTCTTTTCCTTATGTAGGTTTCGGGAGCGACGCACGTTATTGATAATACCCAATTGAAAGGAAGGAAGGCTTTTCAAATTAAGGGGCACTGGCCTGGATTATCTGTGACGAGATTGGGATATCTTACTTCACTTGCTAGGAAGAACGACCACATTTTATTTATCTACCCATGCACTCACTATGTTCTGGCAATGTTGTTACATACAATCACCCTCCTAACTCAACACACACACCCGAGTCCCCTCGTTCAAGTCCCCCAGTACAGTAAGAATACTTAAAGTCCAAGATTGACCATCACAGCGCCCAAATCTTCAAAAAATGATGCCCTTCTCATCTCTGTAGCCTTCAAAGTTAAGTCCCGCTCAGCCTGAAGACGAGTTCTCCGGTACACAACTACATAGTTTCGTTCGTGGCACCCACCCATCCTCAGACTTCACGAGTCACCACACCTTCTCTGCATGAGACAGCCCCTTCACAAAACCCTCTACCCACCCACCTCCTTCCCGGTCCCGGTCATGAAAGTAAGTTCCCCCAGCCCCAATACGATCTACCCACCACACACACTCCTCGTGGATAAACCCCTACCCCAAGATTACGAAATCGATACAGGCAGAATGACATGGAAACCTGTATAGCCGTGTACGTGTTTGGGGCCTCTTGGTCTGAGATATAATAGAGGCTCTGGATCTGTTTTGACTGGATAGTTAGTACTTGTGTAGTACGCAGGGACTCATAAAGTTAGGGCAGCGTAGGCTTTGAGGTACCATTATCCATAGTGCCATGATGATCAATACTTGGCGATTCTTCATAACAAGGCAAAGTACGCCGAAGGGGTCAATGTTTCTTTTGATATTCAAGGAATGGCTCCTGATCGCTGGCTGTGAGCAAGTTTCGCCACAGGCATACAGTACAGTACAGTATAGTATTCTTGTCCAGCAGTTTGTCGAACGTCATGCTAAATGACGATAGACATGACCTGTCACCCAAATTGGTGGATAATGTATGTTATATGTTAGATTTATGTATGAGCACACGCACTATCGCCCTGCCTCTACTTTATTACCTCTCACTGATGTGTATAGCATGCCCTTGTGTGCGTGCTGTATTCTCGCGACCAACATTCCCACCATCCCGCCCAAGGCGCGCACGAAACAATGCAACCTCAAAGATGCCCATCAGCGAACTAGCGTCTGATACCCAAGAAGGACACTGCATAAAGACTTTCCAAGTCTGCCGACTCGTTGCGAGGCAGACACCCCCAACAAACCTCATCCAGATGACTGCGCTCTAGGTAGCAATTGTGGCGGGCATTGCCGCAGTCGCGTCGTCAACGTCCATAGCATCATCCTCACCCTCGTCAATCTCGCCATCTACTTCTTCTTCGTCAAGCTCCTCCTCACTCTCCCCTTCAATATCAACACTGCCGTCTTCGGACATCTCATCATCGTCCAGCCCGTTAGCATGACCATTCTCCAAGTCGTCGTCTAGTCCAGCCATTTCCTCGTCTTCGCCAGGTTGTCTGTCTAACTTCTCTGCGGCCTCAGCAGCAGCCTCTTCTTCATCATATTCTTCGTCGGCTTCTTCCGCTCCATACTCCTCGCCATCGGCGACCAAATCAGCCTCGGGCTGCTCAGGAGGATACTCTGGCGGCGCAGAAGCATCAGAGTCCCTGACACCTAGTTAGCAAGTATTTTGCAGACCCATGAAACAAGACATGCTGCTATGCTAGACTTACCACTTGATCGCGAATCGCGTAACACGTGGCTTCTCAGAGAGTATGTTGCGTCGAACGCGTTCGACGACCGGTTTGCCCGGCGGGTCGGCGTTTAGCTCTTCAGAGTCGTACTCATTGTTCACGTAGTAGCCCACGCGAACAAACTCACGCCCGTCATACGCGCAAGTCAGGAGAATCACGGTAACTCCAATGATATCGCCATCTGGGATGCGACTGATGTTTGGAGAATCGGCTTCGAACAAAAATTTGTTGACACCCACTGGAACAGGTCCAACTAGAAGTGAATCGAGTTCCTGATCATATTGATCCCTATTTTCCCCTTACGTTAGTCGCGTTGCCTTGCCGACAAAATCTTCAAGGTGTGGAGAAGGAAGGGGTAGCTCACGAAGTAGCAGAACCAACGTATGTGAGTTTCCATTCGAGGTCTATGTATGCAATCAGCCTTTTCGTTCTTTTCAGTGGAAGATTTACTTCACGGCCTATGAGGTCCACCGTCGTGACTGAAGCGCGTACCCTTCTCTAAAGCCTCCAGACACTCAAACGTAATCTCAAATTGGTATTTATCTGTGAACTTGGCGGGATTGTTGACAACCTTGACGCCCAAAAGTGACACGACAGACATGACTGCGGCGTGATGATTGGATGATTGGGGGTGTGTGATCAGTCGACAGCTTGATCGAAAAAATGCGGTCGTTACGTTCTCGTGATGCGCGGGGTTTTATGCGAGGTGGATGCAAGGACGGCGGTGACACAGACGGCAGAAGGCAGCGGGGCGTGGATGAAAGACGGTGGAGGCGAAGTTAGGTCTGCTGGACGCAGTGTTGTTATAAGGAAGACACGTTCCTAGAAAGAAGGAGGACTGGATCTATCTGTTGACAACGAGAGCGAAATGCAAAACAAGAATTGGTCCCTGGGGGAGGGAGGCCCGGTCCAACTTGCCACACCAACCAGACAAGATCAGGCGTGGCGGGATGGTGGAACGCGCTTCCGCGTCGTTCGGCGCGTTGAGAGGTTCGATCGTGCCTTCCTGAACAACGGCGGCATTCGTGGTAAGTTGCAACTGGGCGGCTGCAGCTGTGGGTGCCTGTACATGGGCGATTCGTGTTCAGGTAGGCTCCCGGGGCTTCTGTGAGTGTATCAGTCCGCGGCGAGAAGTACCTGCACAGCCTTCCCTCCATCCAATTTTCTGGCATGTAGTTAGTACTACTCTGTACATGTCCACAGATACATGGCCTCACCGCCCAACGAGCCACTAAGCCTTGTCCCTTTTTCTGCCCAGCCTCCCGCGATCCAGAGCCCGTGATGAGCTTTGCCTCAAACTCTGTAACGCTTCTGGCCAACTAATCTACTGTTGTCACCTTATTGCTCTACATATCATATATCGATAACATATCTGCGTCCCGCGAAGAAGTTCTGCGCATTGTCAGCTATTCAGTAGCTGCCTTCGTCAATTCACCAAGCTTTTCCTTTCGTAGAGATCTATCGCAGGCTGCCGTCGCACATAGGTACCGCCATCTCCGAAGGACCCTCACTTATCGGTTCTACACTTTTACCTCGTCAGTCTCAAAAACCAGCGCTTCACGACCGAACAGGTTTTTGAGACATACTCGAAACGGCCGCAATTATCTCACTCTCTCCTCCTTCTTTCGCTAGGCATCACTGTCGCACCGACAACCGATTAGCATCAACCTAATTTGCACGTCTTTTAGTAACAGACTCGAATGTGAGGTGTATCAGCCAGCTTGTGACAATGTCTGCGGAAGGTGTGACCTACGAAGGTGAGGAATCTGGTGCAGAGTATGATCCTTTAGCAGAGCCAAAGATACCCTATAACCCAGCTATTGAGGAGTCCGCCGATGCTTCGGACTCTGCTAGTGACGGTGCGGGCGAAATAGAAGAAAACGAGGAGGATGAAGATGATGGGGCCGAATATGATCCAGAATCGGTCGCTGTCGATAATTCTCCTCCGACTCCCGAAAGATCAGCACCAGGCCCAATCACCCAAAAATCTGCGAATAAACCCAAAATGTCAGGCGGCTTTCTAATCGAAGTCTCTGACGACGAGGAAGAGGAAAGCAAAGATCCGCCGGCTGTTGTTGATCAGAGCCGAAATGATTCACGCTCCGGTCTAAATAGCCATGGCGCTACTCCGATCCCCAACCCTGAGCCATTGCCTAATGCGCCGCCGCCCGCAATGCCCAGCGTCGATCCCGTCATGCTTTTCGAAGCGCGCATTCAAGAAGATCCGCGCGGGGATATGGATGCATGGCTCAGTCTCGTGGCAGACTATAAACGACGCAGCAGAATAGAGGACCTACGTCGATTATACAATCGCTTTTTGGAAGTGTTTCCCCAAGCTGTAAGTCTGTACACTCCTTCCCAAGTCAAGTATTGGAGCTGAACTGTTTTGTGCGGTAGGGAGATATTTGGGTTGAGTGGATTGAGATGGAACTCAATTTGGACAACTTTGTAGATGCCGAACAACTCTTTGGACGATGCCTCATGACTGTCCCCAACGTCAAGTTGTGGACATCGTATCTCAATTATATTCGAAGACGAAACGACTTGACAAACGACCCCACTGGTCAAGCTCGGCGCACTGTCACTCAGTCGTACGAATTTGTTATTGACAATATTGGGGTTGATCATGATTCGGGAAATATCTGGCACGACTATGTTCACTTTATCAAGAATGGTCCTGGGCAAGTTGGCGGCACAGGATGGCAAGACCAGCAGAAAATGGATCAGCTTCGCAAGGCTTACCATCGCGCGATCAACGTTCCCATCTCAACGGTCAACACTCTATGGAAGGAATATGATCAGTTCGAAATGGGTCTAAACAAGGTCACTGTAAGTTCTATCTCGCAGGGTGTCTGCATCTTCGCTTTCCTTCCGTTCAAGGACCCGGTTCTTTCGACTGATGCATCTCCAGGGTCGTAAATTCATTCAAGAAAGGTCACCAGGGTTTATGTCCGCCAAAGGTGCCAACATTGCGCTCGATAATATTGCACGCACTTTGAAGAGAACAAATTTGCCAAGATTGCCCCCTGCTCCAGGGTTTGATGGGTACGAAGAGTATCAAACGCAAGTCGACACATGGAAAAAATGGATTGCCTGGGAAAAAGAAGACCCACTGGTGCTTAAAGATGACGAGCCTAAAGTTTACAGACAGCGTATTCTATATTGCTACAAGCAGGCTTTGATGGCTCTCCGATTCTGGCCCGAGATGTGGGTAGATGCTGCCGCTTGGTGCTTTGAGAACGACATTCGGGAAAATGACAAATCTCTGGGTATCGAAATGCTCCAACAAGGTATCATTGCTAATCCAGAAAGTGTGCTACTTGCTTTCAAACATGCCGATCATATCGAAGCAAACTATCCAGAAAAGGAAGCGGACCAGTTTGAATTTGCTCAAGCTGTTCGAAAGCCCTACCATTCGGTCTTGGACACTTTGTACAAGATGGGTGACAAGGTCAAAGAACGGGAGAAGCTTGAAATCAGTACCATCAAACAAGCAGCAGCCCTTGAGCCTCCGGTTCAGGATTCAATAGAGCCACTTGACGACGACGATGAGCAGGCTGCGAAGAAGTCTCCAACCGAAGAACGCATTGCTGCAATTCAGCAGGCGTATGCCGCTGAAACGCATCTCCTTTCCAAGACAATCTCCTACGTTTGGATTGCCATGGCGCGTGCAATGCGTCGCATTCAAGGCAAAGGCAACCAAACTGAGGGCGGCCTGCGCAAAGTGTTTACCGATGCCCGCCAGCGGGGTCGTCTGACGAGTGATGTTTATGTGGCCGTCGCACTGTTGGAATCAATCGTGTACAAGGATGCTGTTGGTGCAAAAATATTCGAGCGCGGTGCAAGATTATTTCCCAACGATGAGGGCTTCATGATAGAATATCTGAAGTACTTGCACTCCAAGGATGACACAACCAGTAAGTAAAGCACTTTTTCATTCCGTGAGGTCAAGAAGTGAAAAGCTAAGCATCAAGTATAGACGCTCGCGTGGTCTTCGAGACTTGTGTCAATCGTCTCGTATCGAAACCAGAAACACTACACAAAGCCAGGCCATTGTATGCTTATTTCCACAAGTACGAATCACAATACGGCGAGCTTGCACAAATATCCAAATTGGAAGCTCGTATGGCCGAGTTGTTTCCTGATGATCCAAAATTGAACAACTTCACTGCTCGATACTCATCCGACAGTTTCAACCCTGTGGCGGTCCCAATCATCATATCCAAGGCAGTTCAGATGCGGCCGAAGCAAATGGCTCCGGCCATTGCACAACCTACGTTGGCGCGGGAAAGCAGTATTCCACCACCTACTAGACATGAGCAAAGCCCCAGACCTCATTTTGTTCGAGCCACGGCATCGCCTAAGCGACCATTCGGAATGGACGAGGATGACTTGAATCCACCCAAGAGGGTTGCCCGAGGCGTCTCGCCGCTCAAGGGCGCTGCTGGACGACGCCTTGATCAACAGCGACGGAATCAGGCTTCTGCTCTGCATCGAGATATCACTTTTCTCCTGGGTATTTTGCCCCCAAGTCATACTTACGATGCTCAGAGATTGAACCCTGCTGGCTTGACAACACTGCTCCGCGATACGCCACTGCTTGATTACGCCTCTTGGAAAGCCAAGACTGGCGGCCAATACCTGTTCACCGCGCCAATGCATACAAGACCAGCTCCGAACGATTTCAACGGGCGGCCTCTATCTCCTTACGGACGTGTGGCCTCAATGACAGGGTACAGGCAATCGCCCCTGCGGACAGAAAGCGCCAGCGGCTATGCAGCAAACCCCTATGCACCACCCGATGCCCTTGCTGCTGCCCCGTCATGGCAGCCGCCCGCAGGCTCCATGTACGGAGCACCACCACCCGCCGGCCAATACGGAGGCTACCGATTTTGAACATGGCCAAACTATGCCCCGAAACGCACGAGCGTCATACATTGTCGAAGTCAATCTGATCTTCGTAGCAGACAACGGCTGAAACTTCTATGCGAATTTATTGACGCGTTTTCGCAGCGCGAGTGGACATCCGGTGTGGAGGAGAAAGATGAGACATCCAAACGCAGTACCTACGATACCCATGATCTTGGACAGTGAATCTGGTTCGCACAATGAGGTCAGAGGCTTAGGAGTCACGAATGCACATGACCTCCTGGGCACGTCGTTGCACGAATGCAGGCGGATTCATGCACGAGTTTTCGAAGCAGCGATAATGGAGGTACAATGTAGAATCTTATTTTACTGTACTCCGCGCTACATAGGGCACCATCGCCAAGATGGATATGCACAGCTGTCGATATTGACACAATTTTCTTATCTTTTTGGGCAGGTCTTGACTAATTTTTTGTGAGCAATGTTATTGTACCTAAGTCACAATAGCTCTCATGTATCACAGTCCGTGTTTTATATTTCAGGCAGTGGACACCAGACGCTTATGCGTTGAACTGGACACCTGTTGCCAGCTGCCGACATATGTGATCTGCACCTGCCAGTTGAATGCCAGTGTCAAAGACGTACCGGAACCTGGTCGGCTTCCAACGTTGATCCTTTTCAGATTTCGTTGGTTTCTGTAGGCAACAATCTCCTCCACACACTTTCGTCTCACTCAGCACACAACGTCCACACAGCTATCTAACTTCTTCTTTCGTTCTTCTCTCATCAGTGACCAGTCAGTCGTTAATCCCAAGGTGGTAAATCTTTCTTGACCATCGGCAACTTCATTGAATCGTAAGTCGAAAGGCTATTCCTGTGTTCTCTTTTCGTCTGTGACGCGTGCTTTGCTCCCGTTTGCAAGTCCCAGAAATTTCTGGCTCAGCCGCAGTGATCCCTCCCTCATCTCCCTTCAAAACAGAAGACGTAGCCTTGATTCTCTATTCGTTTATACTGATATCTGGCCTTCAAGGAACTCAGCGACAGTCCATTGCCACGGGACTTGGATGCATTCCATAGCAAGTATTCCTCCTCTATATCTTCGAGCTTTATCAGCTTTCAAATTCTATAAAGTCTCTTTCTCCTGTTTGAGCTGCTGCATCTACATCTCAATTTGGCCACGCACTAAAGCTAACAAGTTACAACCTCGTAGGGCTGCCATGTCTCAGCAAGGTATCTCTCCGCCGTCTGCGGCTGAAGGCCGCCCGGAACCTGGAGAAACCGGTTGGGTGGAAGGTCTAGGGGTTGATCCAGCAAGAGGCACCGCTCAGCAGGACAAAGGAAATACTCGCATGGAGCTACCTCCTGATGCATACATTCTTGACGATCAAAAGGACACATTTGCTCTCCGCGGCAATAAGTACAATACTGAAGGAGGAAAGGCCATGGTGGAAGTGAACCAGTATCGAATGACCAAATTTGACTACAGCAAGGGCATTCATCAGTACGATGTGAGTAAATTTAGTTCCCCATATCGTTCGGCGTTGGTCAACTGGTGGCTAATGAATTGTCCTCTAGGTCATTGTCTCCCCTGACACCGGAGTCAAATCTGCACTCATGAAAAAGATTTGGCAGCATGAATCCACGAAGCAAGCCCTTCAAAGATTCACATATCAGAACTGGATCTTTGATGGCCGCAAGTTGGCCTGGGCGCCCTGCTTGGTAGACACGGGCGAGATACGGTTTAAAGTTGACCTAGACGAAGGGAAGAAGTCTCCGGATGGGCCTTCACGGAACACAAACCAGTTCTTTATCGTACTGAGAGCCACTGCACAGGTTCATATCAGTGCCATCAGGGGATATCTGGACCGCAAAGTCCAGTTCAACACGAGCGTACAAGTTGCCCTCAACTTTATGGACCATTTGCTCCGTCAGTGGCCATCGCAGCACATGGTGGCAATTAAAAGAAACTTCTACCCCCAAGGTCAGCGAGGTAGATCCCTCATGGATGGAAACGTCCTTGAGGTTCACAAAGGCACCTACGCCTCGATTCGTATGAGCCACAACCTTGTTCAGGGCGGGACAGGCCTTGCTTTGAACGCTGATGTTTCCAACACGGTATTTTGGACGGGTCCTCAGCCCGTAGACCAGCTTGTCTGCAACTTTCTGGGTGTGTGCGAGCGCAGATGGAAAGGATTGAATCCCGCATCCTTGGCCAAAGAACTCAGGCCGGTTCGCGACCGACAAGGGAATTGGCAAGCTTCGGATGCCTTCAAGCACATGCGAAAGATGAGAAAGCTGAAGTTCACCATACACCACTCAAACCGAGTCGCCAATAATAAGATATACACAATCTTGGACTTTGCGTTCGACGCCAAACATGGTGCCGAAGGGGCGACCGCCAAGGTGGTCACTTTCGACCACGATGGAAAAAAAGTTAGTGTTGCCGACTACTATCAACAGAAGTACAAGGCAAACTTGAAAAATGCTGGCCTCCCACTGATTAACGCTGGAAAAGGGGGGTTCATCCCCATGGAATTTGCCATCATTCAGCCTATGCAGAGATACACCTTCAAGCTGAACCCTGAGCAGACGGCAGCGATGATCAAGATTGCGGTCACGCGCCCTAAGCAGCGCAGAGAAGACATTGAGAGGAACGTGGCAGGACTGCAGCTCAGCTCTGACCCATATCTCAAAGCGTACGGGGTTGAATTTGACTCGACGTTCACCAAGACGGAAGCCCGAATTCTGCCTGCTCCCGTCGTTCACTTCGGAAAAGATCAAGCAGACCCCAAGTTTTCTGGTCGCTGGGATCTGCGTGGAAAGAAATTTTGGAAGCAGAATTTCGCCCCTCTGAAGAACTGGGGCTTTATTGTGATGGACAATTGTGTAAACTTCCCTCAGTTACAGGCATTTGCAAAAACCTTCAGGACCACATTTCTGGGCCATGGGGGACTGTGTCCCGCCGACGGCTTGCTTCTCAACGTCCCGGGAAATGTCAGGGGAGATGTGGCACAGGCCATTGCTTGGGCACATGCAGAAATCAGCAAAGCCCGAGGCTATACCCAGCTGCTCTTTGTGGTGGTTGGGCACAAGAATAGCCCCCATTATGAGAGATTGAAGAAGTCTGCTGACTGTAGGTTTGGCATTTTATCTCAAGTCGTCAACGCAAGCGCTGTGGCCGCGAACAATGGTCAATACCATTCCAATGTCTGTCTCAAGGTCAATGCGAAGCTTGGAGGGGCGACAGCACGTACAATGCCGCCTTGGAAGGCCCAGACGACGTACTTCCCCAAGGACCGCCCCACAATGATAATTGGAGTTGATATATCGCACGGAGCTCCTGATGGGAGAACCCCCTCGACTGCGGCCATGACGATGGCGGTTGATCGGGACGCACTTCGCTATGCTGCCGTAGTAGAGTCGAATGGCTATCGCGTCGAGATGCTCACTGCGGCCAACGTGTATTTCATGATTGGTACACTGTCCAAGTACTGGATGGCTGGCCATGATGGTGCCTTTCCCAAGCACATCATATACTTCCGCGACGGGGTCAGCGAAGATCAGTTTGCTCATGTCATCGATCAGGAAATCCGCCAGATCAAACTCTACCTTCGGGAAAAGGCACCCACATTGCCGATGCCGAAGTTTACGGTAATCGTGGCCACAAAGCGTCACCACATTCGATTCTTCCCACAAAAGGGAAAAGGTGACCGCAACGACAATCCTCTTCCAGGCACACTGGTTGAACGAGAGGTGACACACCCGTTCATGTGGGACTTTTACCTCTCCTCCCATGTGGCCATTCAAGGTACTGCTCGCCCAGTACACTACCACGTGATTTTGGACGAAATGGGATTCCCGGTCAATGATCTGCAGAAGATGATCTACCAGCAGTGCTACTCTTATGCCCGTTCCACGACGCCGGTATCACTTCACCCAGCCGTGTACTACGCTCATCTTGCGGGAGCGCGGGCAAGAGCGCATGAAAACATTGCCACGAGCGAAGGATTTCGATCTGGCCCCAAGGGGCATGAAATGATACGCGACCAAGTGGCCAAGGGCCAAGACAAGAAGGCGGGACTTGACGATTTGCGAGGAATGGAGGCGCCGCCATTGCTGCCGCTGGGAGGGAGGCCGGAAGCAAACAACCCTCCAGCAGACGGCGAGATGCGGCAACGAGATTTTATGCGCGGCACTATGTGGTATATTTGAACTTTGGTGTGGTCGCTATGTATATGAAATAATTTGCTTTCTGTGGGGAGTCGAGTCACATGGATCGCTTGACATAAGGACAACAAGAAGTCGTAGACCGAGAAAAGGTTGTGAAGGGGATCGTGGTTTGTGAGGATTTCTATTTGCTGAATACGTGGCTGAGAGCCCGACTGATTTGACATACGTAATACGTAGGTAGTTAGCTAAATACACGTACGAGATTTTCAGCCTGTGTGCAAGTTTAATTTTCCTTGCAATTCTCTTAGTTTTCCGACGCTGATGAATGTTATTGGAGAGTTCGAGACGGTGTTTTGTAGAAGTTGGAGACTAGGCATGACATAGATCGGATCTAAGTGGAAGCAGGGGGACCGGGGTGTGTTCTAAATTTCTAGACAAACGCAATCGGGCAGCCATTCCATCTCGTCAAACTGGCAGGTCACGAGCGAGGGCCATTGTATCCCAGTTGAATCACTTGAACAGCATGCCTTACGACCGATCACGGTCATGCCTTGCGATAGTCATCATGCCTCGCGATCGTGGCCACGCGTTGCGATCACTGTCCCCTTCGCGATGACCGCCCTATTTTATTACACCCCAATCACGACACGAACAAGATTTGATTTTCAAGGCTCATGGAAAGACGTCGATGAACATAGCATAGAGTCTCAATCGAAAATGACTCCTTGGAGAACCATTCTACCAAAACAGGTCAGCAGTGAGCAGTGAGCACACCATATAGGTAGGTATATATGTACCTAAGTACTACAACTAGAAATATGAAAGCAAAGTCGTGGTGCGTGCACGTTAATACATACATAATAAGCCAGCGTATAACTACTCCGTATGTACTCCGTCCGCACGTCAAATCAAGGCATCCCCCCCCCCCCCCCCCCCCCCCCCCTCGAAACCCCCCTGGAAGAGAAGGTCCGGCGAATCGCGAGTTTGGAGACCGAGGCACCCCGCGACAGGGAGTGGCACTGGGCAGTCTTGCATATCTGCAGAAATTACGGAGTACGGACTACATAGGTGGGGGATGTACTCCGTACTCCGTAGTACCTATGTATGCATGTATGTACCAGGGTAAGTGTATGTACCAGGGTAAGTAAGTACAGGTACATATGCACTGTCTAACGCAACGACGTGAGATTGAGGCAAAGTCCCGATAATTCACGGGGAGGGCTTGACTCTTGAGTGGTGGGCAGGTGGTGGCGTCGCGGGAGGCAGGAGGGGGGGGGGGGGGGGGGGGGGGGGGGGGGGGGGGGGGGGGGGGGGGGGGGGGGGGGGGGGGGGGGGGGGGGGGGGGGGGCTTTTGGGGATGGTTGTTGCGGAGGTTATATTTTATATTTTATGTATGTATGTATATGCATGTTGCTCGTTCACGGGAACGCGGCAGCAGGCGGCATTGCCAGTAGAGGATGTGATTTTATACAATCATACAACTATGTACTCCGTATATGTATGCACATATGAGACGAGGCGCGGTGCATGAGGGTTGGGGTTGGATGTGCGGAAGCCAATTGGACGTGGTGCAGCGAGCGACTTTGTTTTTTTTTTCTTTTCCCTTGGGCCTGGGGAATATGCACTTGCTTTTTTTTTTGTTTGCATGCGGTTGTTTACCTTGGCAACCTTGTTTTCTTTGCTATTCTTTTTGCTTTTTGTCTTTTGTTTTAACCACATTTCTTATTTGGGTTTCGGGGTTTACTCCGTATACGAAGTACCGGGGTACTGTGATACAGAGTGGGATGACTTTGTTGTTGATGGAAGATTATGAGTCCCTGCCTGGACCTGCCTGGACAGTGCAAAGAGGTAGCGGTTGGATGTGCGTGCATTTTTGTAAAGATGAAGCACAGCAGGCTGATCAAGCCTTTTTGAGTCGTGTGGCAGGGTGTGCGATCTTTTTTGGAAGTCGAATGCTGTGGGATCGGTCGGTCTGAGGAAGGTAAGAGTTGCGAAAATCGATATCCTGGGAAAAGGGCGTTTTCGTACGGCTGTCGACAGGAGAACTCGAGAAATTAAGTTAGCAGTAAATATTTGGAATAATCCAAATTCCCTACATATGTACTCTGTATGTAGTACTCTACATGGGACAGCTCTGTAGATGGAGACGCAACAGGTGATACGTACGAGAGAAAAAGTCTAATTCGAATACCGAAGAGAGCTTGGGCAGTGGTGCTACTCCCAAAAGGCTCAGAAGCACCCCAAAAAGGGAAAAGGCAAAGCTCAGCTAAAACGGGGTTGAGGCTTTGAGCATATCCAAGCAAGGCCAAGGGTTCAGCCTGGTGGCTTTGTCCGGTGGCTTATTTCTACTTTTCTGTCGTTCGATGTGGCAGGGTAATTTTGTGGGATTCCTGCCACGAAAAAGAGGCCCGTGGTTGAAAACATTGGGGCTGGCGAAGACAGGTCACAGACAAGATTGGCAAATGGCGGTGCCACATAAGGACAGCAGAGTTTGGCGTACGAGTCAAAATAGGGGAATCTGGTGGAATGATGGCCTGAGTGGCAGGCATGAGTTGGCATGATAATCATGGTCTGTGGAGAGAATACGTACAAAGTTTTCCTGGCCGCACAGCAGACTGTAGCATCCGATGACAGAGCCCATGCTTCTGAGCTTCTGAGCTTCTGAGCTTCTGAGCTTCTGAGCTTCTGAGCTTCTGAGCTTCTGAGCTTCTGAGCTTCTGAGCACTGTGAACAGACCTCGGCGGGGTAAATTAAAGCGCGTGACTTGTTGGCGATCAGTCATCAGTGACCACAACATCGCCTACCTATTAGCGCTAAGCGAACAATACGTCTTATTTGCAGTGCTTGATTCATGGCAGAAGCAGGCAGAACTTCAAAGAAAGAGGCAAGGGCCGTGCGTTCTTGGCCTCGCGTCTTCGCTTTCGCTTCGCGGCCCGTCGGCCACAGGCGCTCGATGTGGCTTGTTCATGGGTGGTACATAGAATGAATGATACTGATACTGTAGGCAGTGGTATGTAGGCCGTGGTAGGTAGGCAGTGGTAGTCAAGGGAGAAGTATCCGGACGACCTGCTCCGCCGACGTTGTGAGAGGCAAGAAACTTGAAAGCGGGTGAGGCCGTGGCGATTTGCCAGATGGTACTGCGTTGTTCCACTAACTGGCTCTGATTGGTGGTCGCATCTTCACCAGCAGCCTTGCAGCCGGACGGAGCCATCCGCCACGCCAAGGAACCGTGGCTGGAACCGACGTATGTACAATAATGTATGTACATATTCCGTACGGCATTTGCCCCGGATGCGTTCTGAGTGTGCCGTTGTTCGTCGGCAACGTCCAGCTCTGCCAGGCCATGTGAGTCGACGAGCAGTGTAATCACATGTATGTACCGCCTTACGGAGTATTGTCGTGGCCGGGATAGTGCTGCTGCGTTCCGATAACTCGGAGCGCTTGCAGGGGCGGCTGCTCGGCCCCTGTCTTGTGACGGACGTCCCCAGGCGACAAATCGTATGCATGTACATATCTACATCAGTCATGTACATATGTACATATAACATAACATTCTCTACTCCGTGGGCCTACTGCATACTGTAGGGGAAAGGTCCTAATAATAAGCGCCCTTCCCGGGCAGCCGGCTCGCCTGTCCATCGCTTCGCGGCCGCAGTATCGGAATCTGGGATGCTGTCGTCTGCAGCGCCGGGAAACAAGGGGCGGTAACCCTGACACTAGCGCCTGCTGCATCGGCCGATGACGAGGGCAGCTGCGGAGACGGTGGATGCGAAGCATCTTGATTCAATAATTTGGCGAACGGACGGTATTGGGTGGGAAAAAAGAGGTTGAGAATTTTAGAAGGTCATGTTAGTGTGAGTTCGGCACTCGCCTTCTCAGGGCCGCTGTCTCAAGTCATTTTAGGATTTTTGGTTCTGATTATTATTATATTCATAGATCTGGTGAGCGCTTATAGGCGCGAGTAGCTCAGGAGCCGGTTGCGTGGAGATCCGTACCTTAGGTACCTACTCTGTGCTCTGTATGTATGTATATAGTACATAGTACATAGATACCTTTGCACATGCTAGGAACTTGGAAGTCTTTTTTATGTATGTACGGAGTACGGGCTACGGAGTATGTACATGCGTTGCTAGTACGCGCTAGCAAGCCACCCCAAGCTTGCACAGGCTGGCTCTCGCTTTTGCTCTGTCCTCTCCTATCCTTTCCTAGCCATGCCACTGGATGCGCGCACCGCCGCATCGCTCGTAAGGCTTCTCGTACATACCTTCGATTTGCCATCAGGTCTCCATGGGAATCCGACTCTTGCATCCGCCGCATCGTGGCTGCCGCCCAACCTCGGCGTTGTTGGCTGGAGCGCTCTGTTGTAACTTGTTGTTGATGATGATCGGCTCAGGGCCCTTTATAAAGCGACAAGCCCGCCGCCCCAAAGTTTTCATTTTCCATACGACTGAATTGCTGCTGTGAATACCCGTTCCAATCACAGTTTGTTTCAAACTTGTTCAAAGTCAAAAATTGAACCATCAAACTTGACTCTGCGGCCCGATTTCGGATTAGCCAAGAAACAATACCCGCCTTTGCCTGCCACCCGGTGCCCGCATGCAGCCTGTGCGTGCCTGCCTTGGAAAAGCCAACTTGAGTCGAGTTAAACTATAATCAACACCTCGGTCGCACCTCCCTCGCAGGCATTTTCTGTACATACATATATTCTTATTCTTATTTCTATCCATGGTGCCGTGTATCAAAACGGAAGTTCCGCCCACCAGAAAACTCATCCTGTTACTCGTTCAGGCAAACGAGCGACGAGACTAACAGAGCTGCGAACACCATTGGAAGTTGGAAGACCAAGCAGGACGCCAGAGAGACGCCAGAGAGACGCCAGAGAGACGCCGGAAATACACCAGCTTCTCTCCATCACGCTTCTCTTGACCCGGTTCCCCACTGCCTCCCCCACTACATATCCTACACCTTCAGTTGGGGCTGTCTGGTAGACGGGCTACCATACTGGTTGCAGGCACTTGTTTGCAGCACTGGCTCGCAGCCCTCAAAAGCAAATATTTATAGACAGTTTTGGAGCACGCAAACTTGCTTCTGCTCAGAGATAGCCTACGTCTCTCTTACCCAAGACATTTGTACGGCCTAAGGTCCGTTACTGCTAGCATCATGCCTCGCAAAGCGTCTCTGGATGTCAAAGGAATTAACGATGCGATGCCGCTGGACAAGGTTGCAAGAAAGGTACGTTGACTCCCATACGCACCCGTACCCAATCGTGTAACGTACGCTTGACGGGTTTGGCGGTCAAAAAGAGAAATTGCGCTAACACGACGCCATAGACGGAGCGTTCACATGAAGAAAACCAAGAGCGTGCATATATTGCGGCCTCCAGGAGGGTAGACCGAAGCATCGAGGCTCGTGTACAGTCGGCCCGCATGGCTAGCGAGATCC
Organism: Claviceps monticola; assembly: GCA_018360055.1. Lineage (NCBI taxonomy): Eukaryota > Fungi > Ascomycota > Sordariomycetes > Hypocreales > Clavicipitaceae > Claviceps > Claviceps monticola. The sequence goes on from SRPP01000293.1 coordinate 30,733, forward strand.
ACAAAAAGCGAACGGGCAAAGGCTTCAAGATCACCGAGGAGATTGTTTTGAAGGAAGAGATGTACGAAGAGGAAGATGACGATTTGCCGAGATCATATCGCCTTCTCAGTGCCAGTATGCATACTTCGTCTCCCGAAATGAACGCTCGTCTCAATGCCTATTTGTCGAACAAAGTGGCCATGTCGCAGATGCTTGCCAGGACCAATGACGAATGGCGGGAAAATGAGGTCAACAGGCTCTTTGCAGCATCCTTCCCCAATGCTTTACCCTCCACTCAGCAAATGTCTCCCCCATCTATGCCCAGTAAACCCGTCACATACCAACAGCAATCACCATCCGAGGCCTTCTCTCCGAGAAGAAGTCCCTCGTCGACCATTCCCCCGCCGACTCACTCAGCTTCGTTCTCTGGCGCACTGCCACCAACATCTTCCATGTCGACATCGTCACCATTGCCGCCAGGTTCAGCACCTTTACTGCAACAGCGTCACTCGGTGGCGTCCCTGCCGTGGCCCCCTCGTGCTTCCAAGCCCTCCAAGCCAAAGTCACGCACACCAGATGCCGGAGTCAACAATCGTCGCAACAGCTCTAAATCGTCGGCGACTCTCGCTAAGAAGAAGAGCGTCGACATGTCCAGCTGCACCCCGATGTCGGAAAATGCCATCTCACCGCAGTCTCGCTACGAACATTCCTTTCCTAGCAACTCTGCTTTTACCACCGAGTTGCCCGCGGAGGCACGCATGATGTTTGACGGGGTCAGCGTTGATGGAGCACTGGATCCAACGAAGCTCATGGGTCGGTTCGAAGATGGTTACGACGGCTACTTCCCAGAATGGATGAACCCCGATACTCTCTTCGACAGCGCCAGCTTTCCCCGAAGTTACCCCTTGATAGGTTTACCTGATGGCTTTGGTGCGGAGAACCATGGGAATGGGGCTGAAGATCCCATGGGCGCTAGAAGCACGATGCCCAACAGCCAAACTTCATTTGATGGAGTAGAGTGGCGGAGTTTCATCAATGACACTGACTCCATGTGGGCAAATGATCACTGAGAGCATTTTATGTACTTCATTTCTTCTCTTTCTCATGTTCTTAGATTCCGTTCGTCCATCGTTCCGTTCTTTTCATTTTGCATCTTTTTCTTCCTTTTCTTCTTCTTCTTCTTCTTCTTCTTCTTCTTCTTCTTCTTCTTCTTCTTCTTCTTCTTCTTCTTCTTCTTCTTCTTCTTCTTCTTCTTCTTCTTCTTCTTCT